>BSBM01000109.1:12247500-12447500 GCA_027924585.1 Larix kaempferi
TAAAGGAATTTCATGATTATTGCAAACATCATGGAATCAAGAGGCAATTCACTACAAGATATACACCTCAGTAGAATGGTATTGCAGAACACAAGAATAGAACCATCATGAATATGGCAAGGAGCATGCTAAAAGGAATAAATTTGTCCCATGAATTTTGGGGAGATGCAGTGGCTTGTGTTGTTCATGTGATGAACAGATCTCCCACCAAAATTGTGAAGAACAGAGTACCATAGAAAGCATGGTCAGGTATGACTTGTAATGTTTCTCATTTCAGAGTATTTGGTTGTGTTGCTTATGCTCATGTTCCTAAATAGCTAAGAAAAAAACTAGACGACAGGAGTGAGAAATGTATATTTCTTGGATACGGTGAACAATTTAAAGCCTACAAGCTGTATAAACCTATTACCAAAAAGGTTATTCTCTGCAGAGAGGTTTTGTTCAAGGAGGAAGAGTCATGGAATGGAACCATAGATAAGGGTATGGGAGCTGCAATACCCCAACCAAAAGATGGAGAAGATGAGGAGCTGATTGGACAACAAGATCCAGTAGCATCTTCACCAGTAGCAAATACTCCAGAAAGAACACCTAGAAACTCAGTTCGAGGTGAAGCATCAAGTCCGCAATTAGGTAATGAATCTGATCACAGTAATACAAAGAATAGAAGATTGAAAGATATTTATGATGAATTGGATGGAAATACCAATTATGTTTTTATTGCTAGTGAACCTGTGTTTTATGAAGAGGCTGTAAAACAAGAGCATTGGGTAAATGCTATGGACGAAGCGATAGATTCCATTGAGAGAAATTATACATGGGATCTAGTTGACCTACCAAAGAATAAGAAACCCATTGGTGTGAAGTGGGTTTATAAAACCAAACTCAATGAAAAAGGTGTGATTGATAGGTACAAGGAAAGGTTAGTAGAAAAAGGTTTCTCGCAACAACCAAGAATTGATTTTGGAGAAACTTTTGCACCAGTGGCAAGATTGGACACAGTAAGAGCATTCATAGCAATTGCAGCACAAAAAAAGTGGAAAGTGTATCAGATGGATGTCAAGTCGGCATTCTTGAAGAAGAAATTTATGTGGAGCAGCCACATGGGTATGAAATAAAAGAACCTGAAGAGAAAGTTTACAAGTTGAAGAAAGCTCTATATGGGCTCAAGTAAGCTCCAAGAGCTTGGTACATCAGAATTGATTCTTATCTGATAAAAAATGGTTTTAGCAGAAGCAGCAGCGAACCAACACTTTACACAAAGGTAAATCAACAAGGACAGATTTTAATAGTTTGTTTGTATGTTGATGGTATGATTTTTACAGGTGACCTCTCAGTAGATGAGTTCAAGGCAGCTATGAAGAAAGAGTTCGAGATGACAGACCTTGGATTGATGAGGTTCTTTCTTGGACTAGAAGTAGAACAGTCAGAAAAAGGTATATTTATCTCTCAAAATAAATATGCTAATGAAGTTCTTAAGCGATTCAGAATGCTTAATTGCAAAACAACACCTACACCAGTGGCAACAGGTACTAAGTTGAGCAAAGAAGATGGTAGTCCCAATGTAGATCCAACAATGTTTAAGAAACTTGTAGGAAGTCTCATGTATCTCACAGCTATGAGACCTGATATTATGTTTGTTGTCATCTTGATTTTGAGGTTCATGGAGTCTCCCAAAGACTCGCATTGGCAAGTTGGCAAAAGGATCTTACGATATGTTGCAGGGACTTCAAGCTATGGAATTTTATACTCAAACATTGAGTATGATGTTTTGACAAGTTTCACTGAAAGTGATTTTGCAAGAAGTTTGGATGACAGGAAGAGCACTTCCGGTCATGTTTTTCATCTTGGATCAGGGGTGATTTCATGGGCATCCAAGAAGCAGCCCATTGTGACACTTTCATCGACAGAAGCAGAGCATGTAGTAGGGACATCAGCAGAATGTCAAGCAGTCTGGTTACGCAGAGTTTTAGAAGGTCTTCAATAGAAACAAGAAGGACCAACCAAAGTTTATTGTGACAACAATTCAACAATTGCTCTATCAAAGAACCATGTTTTTCACCAGAAAAGAAAGCACATTGATACGAGATATCACTTCATAAGAGAACTTGTGAACAATGGTGAAGTTAGTGTTGAGCATTGTAAATCGATTAACCAATTAGCTGACATATTCACAAAGCCATTGGCGAAAGATATTTTTGAAATTCATAGAAATAATTTAGGCATTGTAAAAGCTGCAGTAGTCAGTAGTAGTAGTTAAAAGGGAGTGTTAGAAATAGTAATTACTTCAGTTAACTTAGCTTTTACATTCAGTTCCTATTTAGACGTTCAATTAATAAATGCAAGAACATGCTTTGCATGCATGAAAAAGCTAGGTTAGAGCTTTTAGGGTTTTCCATAAGTGTTTAAATACACATTAGATTATTGTTTGTATTACATCAGTTGATCTCCGCTTATGAATAAAGATTGAAGAGCCATAGCTCATTCCACATTATCTTTGTTTTATTTCTACGTCCATCCTTCAAGGAAATGGACAATTCCAAACTGGAGTGGAACAAAATAAAGCTTGGCCACATGACAATATGTACAATATCAATGTTTCCCCTTATGATCTGGATCATATCTATTTTACCTAGATCATGCGATCAGCACTGCTTCCGTTTGTACTATGCTTTGCAGAATGGGCAATGGATAAGATGGCAATCATAAGGACTGGAAAAACACTGATAATTGTATTTGACTTTTATGAAATCATTAAAATGTAGGTGTAGATATGAATTTTATGGTTTTAGCTCTCTTTTCAACAATATTTTTTAGAATAATCTGTGCAAACTCATAATATAGTTTTCATCAGCAAAGCTAGTTTATAGCTGCTGGGAAGGAACACTGTTTTAGATTTAATACAAAATTGATTCTATGGTATTCCCTTGATTCTAATGTGAATATCAATACTTATATTTTTCACAGCTTTAATGCTTTTCTTAAGTTTAGAGTTTGTCCATTAATAGTTTGGTTTTTACTATTAAATTGTTATTACCTGGGATTCCAATGTGAATATCAAAACTTATATTTTTCATAACTTGATCTTGCTTTCCTAAGTTTAGAGTTTGTCCATTAATAATGTTTGGTTTTTACTATTAGATTGTTATTACTTATGGCATTGAGAGTTTGCGTAATAATGATGATGCTGATATTGTTTGGTACTACCATTTAGATGGTTATTTATTCTAATTTCCTAAGAGTTTAGAGTTTTCCCATGTAGTATGCTATCATTGTTAAACGCATCAGCGATGAATGTAAATAGCCCTATTTCATTCATGCAACGATAAATCAAATTATTTTGAATAGATTCACCACGTGCAGTTCTTATAACAAAGAATTTCCTTCTATTATATATATATATATATATATATATATATATATATATATATATATATATATATATATATATATATATATATATATATCAATGAAGTTTTCTTTCTTTTCCTTTTTAAAAGAGAATTAAAGAAGTTTAAGACTTTGTTGGTTCTTTTTTCCCATTCTTTATTTATCTCATTGAGTTCCTTTCTATTACGATACCCATGTATACACAATTTTTATTAAAATGATAATGTCATGGATTTTTCCATATATTCTTCATGACTCTAGATATTTCTTCAATATCTCATATGCTACTCAATCCAAAGGGGCATTTGTAAACTCCAAACATCTTTCTAAAAAGAGCTAAAATGTGAACAACTGTCAATGGTTGAACACTTCTTGACAATCTGAATTTGCTAAGGAAGTTAGCAGATGCTAATGTCTTTTTCTAAATAGTGAAAATATAGGTGCACTATGAATTGGTGGTTATAGGATGACCACAAAATCAATTGTTTTGGTTGAATACTTGTAACCAAAAAACTTAGTAGAAGTTGATGTCTTCTACTAAATGGGTGATTTTTCGATAACCACAAACTTAGTTGTTGTTTTTACCACAAACAAAAAAAGTTAGATGAAGTTGATGTCTTCTACTAACTGGGTGGTTTTCAAAAGTCCAAAAACCAAGAGATGTTATAGAACAAGGTTCTATTCTTGTCTTTTGGCTATAGCTCCAACTCTTGCAATGGCTCTAGCTCTTGATGTTGCTTAGGCTCTTTTTTCTTTCTATAAATCCATGGAAACCTCCCATATCAAGTACATGGTGAAACGAAGGAATACTTCTTCCACAAGATGTGTCAAAACTCGAGACTAGTTTTCCATGACCATCGTCACGAATTGTTCCACCCATAGTGAATATTTTGTCTTGTAGGTTTTTTTAGTTTTGAACATCTATTTGAAAAATGGTTAAATGCTTCCCACAATTTTGAAAAGGATGGAGATTGAAGCACTGATCCTCCATATGGTAGATTCGGTGACAATGTTGGAACTAATGTTGAACTAGATCATGCAAAGATGAATCGTTTTGAAGGAATCCAAAAATTTGAAACTAGATTGGCTTGGCATAATCCAAGATATGAAAGGTCATGTCCTTATCATATCTAAAACATGTTTTATGTTTGTTGTTCTTGATATTTTCCCAAGGTCAAATAATGGGATTGGAAATATTATGCTAAACATGTTCATGAGGGCCTTCTTCTTCTACATTTGTCATTATTTCAGTGAGTTGGTGTTGTGCTAACAATTGATAGGAATCATTATCAAACTCAAAAAGAGGGTTGTTCTACACAAGTACTTGTTCAAAATGTCAATTCCTTTGTTGTATTTCATCAAGATGAGGCATGATTGAGTCTGTAGAAGGTCCACTTTTGCTTGGAAATTTTACAAACATGTTAGCATAGATTGAAGAGTTGCTTTCTTTTGTGACCATATCGTCAATAGTAGTTAGTATTATATTTTTCATTAACTCTAATAATGTTTTAGTCTCAAGCATTTGAAAGACTTACTCGAACCTCAAAGGGATTCTTGCAACTCCATCCTTTAACAATAAGAATCAACGACATATGTTTTGAACTCAAAAGATCAATGGTGTTCGGTTCAACCAAAAATGCGACCAATTACAAATACAATTCGATTTATTTTTTATTTCATAATTAAAAAAATACACAAAAACTTTAAAAATTCATTATTTTCCGATTATGATTTGGTGTTGAATTTGAAGATGAAGTCATCTAAAAAATGAATGCTTATTGATGCTTTAGCTTGCTATGCAAAAACCCATGAGAATACCGACACTCACGATGCTTAACATAACTCAAGACTATTGAGTGTGGTCTCTCTCGAAGAAAAGAATATTGAATACAGGAAAGATGAAAATGGTTCATTTATTTTCATTGTAATAAATAATCAGCTTGATATATCCAAAGGATATCCACAACCACATATAGATTATGATGTTCTAAAAAGTACTGTGGCTTTCAGGTGTAACAAATCTTTTGAAGCAACTCCTATGTAAAGGGTGAAGGAAAGGAACAAACGAAGTGCATCATCTCCTTCATGATTCAATGTATTCTTCCACAATAACTTTGGCCATGATAATGTAATGGAAAATATAACTATAACTATCGCATTGCCATGTTTTTCAATGACTGTATGGATGAGCTCTACATCAATATGCACATCATGAAATCAACATCTAGTTTACAATTGCTTGGAATTTCTACAATCCCCTCATGTCCTAGCCCATGAAATAATATTTTACATCCTTTAGCCAATAGAAATTGATGAGAAATTTAGTTGCTTCCAATATATCATGGAATAAGACATGGAATAAGAGGTCACCTAACAACCACTAGGTGTACTCATTGCATTATCATTGGGTGTGAAGAAACACATTTATGGAAAGTTTATCTCTCGTAGGTGGATCCAAAAATGCACGAGACTTTTTGTTTCTCCACTGTTATCATCGATCATGCAATTCTATCACATGATCATGGTCCTTTTGTTTTTTTTTTATGAAGTATGCCAAAATTTGAGATACATAGGCTAGGAACATAGTCCTTTTGTTTTGTTTTATTTATGAAGTATGGAAAAAGTTGAGATACAGAGGCTGGGAACCTAATTAATGTACAAAGTGTAATAACTCTTTTATGATTCTAGATGGAATTAATTTTCAAAATGTTTTTTTAAACTTCACATTCATGACTGTACAATACTGTAATTTATTTTTAGATATAAGTCAATTGACCCACAAACATAATTGGAGGTTCTCCCTGAAATGTTAGGACGTTTCAAAACTTCAACACAGTTATTATATAGGAATTCTAACAATTATAGACGTTTCTCTATTGCACTATTATACAATTTTATGTAGATTGATTCACAAGCATAACTACATGCTTCTCTCTGTCGTATTAGTGTTTCGGTGTTGTATAATAATACTTGTCGGCATTGTATAATAATAGTGCATTCAATTATGTTCCCAAGTCGTTATTTTCGATACTAAAGGTATTCATATAACCTGATTGATAGTTTCCCTCCCAAAGAGTCTAAATGCAGAAAACATGAGTGACATGCAACCCCACCAATTCTAATTGTGTTTATGAATTAGATGAACTAACAAATTGTAGGTTATATTGTTTCAATTGAATACCCATCATTAGCACTAACATAATCCCACGTGCTTGATAGAAAATCTCAACAATATATAGAACTATTGGACATTACACCCATCTCGAGGAAGACTTGGTTGTGGCCTCGTGATAACAACATTAGTCATTCCGTGGTAATGACTTTAGTCATTCAATTGTAGACAATGGAAAATGTTTGAAAAACCATGAAGGTTATTGGAAATCCGGTATAATCAAATGTTCAAACAATTCAAGTGGAAAACAAATCGTCTAGGAACTAGGGAGCTCACATTCAAAGGAACACACCATAGGTTTCATGTGAACAATAGGCAATCCTTCCAACAAATGTAAATGTCAACTAGTGAATCAATCTATAGGAATCCAAAAACCTTTTTGCATCTTTGAATTTAGAAATTCACTCAAAATAGAAACTAATAGCCAACTATGAAATTACCGCCATCAATTCCTTTAAGCACATGTATAAAAGTGGTTTGAGGCATCTATTAATTCATGTAGTCAATACAACCTGAGTCAGGTATAAAGAACAACAATGATCTTCTTGATGACTCGAACCATAGAGGAGCATTTTACTAAAGAAATGACCCAACAAGGGATTGGCTTAGCACTAAGGCACTATTTGCTAATCTTGGGTGTGCCCATGAATTTCGTCAATGTCGAATGACTTTATTCAATAACATAAGAGTGATCTAACATGTTCTCCCACGAATGGGAATAGCAATATGCATAGCTAGAAGGTAAAAGTTGCTTACGAAAATATGCAGAGATATACTTACTCAAAAATAACAAGTAGCAATATGCAGAGATAACACTAATAGGTATATCCATAAAAGATATCTACAAAAATTTTCAAAGCAATAACAATATTCTGCTCAACATCTTTAGCAAGGAGAAATCATGGAGTTAACTACAAAAACACCATATCTCTCATACCATCGTTAGGATATATATGTAGGCAAATAAACATGAATGCACAATTCTCATTAAAATGATACACATATACATATCTCTTAAATTCCTTACAACTCTTAATATTTCTTAACCCTAAATATTAGGTTTCCAACCATTCTAATCAATCTCATAAAAAAATGTTATATCATGTGGATTCCAAAATATTGCAAGTCAAACCACCATGTACAAGACAATACTCGTACTAACCAAAATTCCTAATTAAAAAATTAAAAAATAATGAAAGGTTTTTCTATTATTTTCTCCTCATAAGTGAAGCGTATTGAGTGCGTTCATGAATCTCATATAAGTGTGTTCTCTAAAGTAGGATGTATGTCCGTAATGCTTGCTTTCAAGTAGCATGACGCTGATAGTACATAAAAAGTAGTTTATAAGCAAAAAGTTGCCAACGACAAGAGAAGCGTTTGCTTTCTAGGATGGCGTGCAATAATCTCTTAAAATTTTGTTCTCTACAGTAACATGTAGTACCCGTATGTACCTACAGCTTTAAAGGGCGTCATGTTTGTTGTCTCTACAGTTATATGTGGGGGCATGAATGACGCTGTTCCTAACAGGGAAAGCAATTTAAAAAAAAAAAGTTTAGCATTATCTGTTTAATTTTTTTTGGACCCAGCCCCTGGAACCTATGCCTTTCACCATAGGTACAGTTGCGGCCAGTTGATCTGGTCGTTCATAAGAAAACACCTTATAATCAAATGAAAAAATGTTTTCTTTTAAAATAAAAAATCTAACAAACGACCAAAAGTTGTAAGCATTGCCCTCCAATTGAATATGTAAATCTAACAAGGATCCCCTCCCGCTCACTCAAATCAAAACAAGTTACTTCATCAAACGCTCACACTTTCATCCACTACATTGCCCTCCAATTGAATATGTTGAGTTTAACTTACATTAAAATGTTGAGTTTATGAGTTGTAAGCATTGCCCTCCAATTGAATATGTTGGGTTTAACTTACATTAAAATGATACAATTATCGAGCAAGAGACGATGAGTGAAACGGGTCATCATGCATCTCCATTCTTGATATTTTTTGCTACCCAAACCATAGTGTAAATGCTCAGGGTGAGACAACCTCCTTGTCTTAGTTGGGACTCTAAAGGTGGTGGATTAAATAAAGTTGGCATCCAAATATTTATGTTATTGCGATTATAATGCACTACAAGAGTCATTCCTTTGAATAACTATGGGTGCAAAACCTCTAATGACTCTTCATCCAGGTCTTTGTTAACATATTATTAATTACATGATCATTTAATTTGTTTGGGTTGGTTGATTTTCTTCTCGTGTTGTCTACTCAAACTTGGTATCCCTTGTATCTCTCTATCATTATTGAAAGCGTTAGCTTATTAATAATAGCATGTAGTTGGATTCCACTCACTTGTCTGTTTGATTCTTAAATAAGATTCATAAATGTTTTTTATTAGAAAACTTGATGTTGTTAAAGTGGAAACAAAATGTTGTATTGAGGGACCAAGTTTTGTTTCAAAATTAAAAAGAATTCTTCAAAATTTCCGAAACTAAAAGATTGGTGTACAATAGAGGATGAATACATTGTGCTAGAAAATGGTATCATTATAGATTTATAAACATTCTATATCTCCAACATTAGCATACACTCAAAAATTTAATATAGAAAAAAACTCTATAATACTCCTTGAATGCACCTAGAGTTACTCATTATTAAATGGATTGAATAAAATGAAATGACCCTAAAATAAAAGAAGTTGTAGAAGAGTTTTACAAGGAATTTACTAGCCATTTTCCAAGCGATTTCATGTCAATGTAGCCTTCTATTGTTCACCACACCAATTTGTTCTTCATTCTACATACACTCACTCAGAAACATAATCTCAGATTTCTTCTAACATATCTATATTTTCTACTTATATAAGCTTAATAGGCATAACAAAAATGGAAATGATTTGAACAATATTTAAACAATAGTTTTTTGAAACTCATATAAACTAACAACCAATTTAAGTTAGAAAATTGTACACTTTATCTAGGCTACATGCAATTCCACAATTAATACTATTTATTGCTCATTTCCTCATCCCTAACAAGAGTAATATACTTCTACTAACCAGATAATCTTAGCCTACATTAATCATGAGGACATACATGGAATGTAAGAAATCCTAGAATAGAGATAAGTAAGTTATGGCAATTTTCCACACAACTATAAGGTGTCCTCTATAAATGTCACCACCTAGTTGGTCTATGAGACCATGAGGGTGAAGGAAACAAGTTTGAAGGTTCTAACGTCAATCAATCTAACCAAAAAACATTTAAAATTCAAAGTTCTAAAAAATAGAAGTAATATATTGTTTAGTATATAGAGGTTTAGGTGCATTTTTAATATACTAAAAACATATAAATATTGGGTGGCGGTTAGAATTACAGGTATATTGAGGGGTGAATTAGGTACTAGCATATATCCATTTAAGATCTAGATCTACCATGCATCGAGAGGGATCAAATCGGTTGAGGTACAAACCCTTCACCCAATTTTGCACACTAAAAAAATGTTTGACAGAGTTATGGCCGCTGCTATACAGAGAGATGATATTATGAATGGCAAGATACCAAAATAATTGAGTTAGAATTGTTATCAATTCTAAAAGTGCTTCTCAAGGTGAAGTTTGATTAACAATGATCGATGCATCAAATATTCATCATTTAATTTTGAATTGCATGGTAATGATTTATTAACTTCATGTGTGTAGATGCGTTATTTTTGTTGTATCAATGTTCATGATAATACAATGATTATTATAGCTCTACAATGTTCTATCCCTGCAAAAGCAGAGAAACTATCCGTTGCAAAAGCAGGACAGTTGGGAAGATATATGGAGTATACGCCAAGAAAACTTAGTGGTCGGTCGATCCTGGCACAACCTTCTTTCTTTGTTGATGTTGGAGTTCTCTAATATCATCTAAAGCCCACAAAAAAACCTTCACTTAACTTTGTTCCACATTTTTTGTTTCAAAAAGAGCTCTACTGGGATGGAATTTCATTGGATTGGCGTTTGATATGGATTCCAGTCTATCCTGGAGGTAGGGTGTTGCCATCTGCTTCCAATTGCAGTTTTAGTAATTTGAAATGAGAGATTGGGGCTTCGGATGAACATTGTTCTTCTTGTAGTTGCAGTAAACTTGGCCCCTGATCATTGTTGTCCCTCATCAATGTTGGTTAGTCTTGTGATGGTGGGCATGGTTGTATGTTTGTTGGAGGATGATCCGGTGGAGGGAATTTATTGTACCTGTAATTGTAGTAAACTTGGCCCTGGTCATTGTTGGTTAGTGTTATGTGGTTATATCTGTTGGAGGATAAATTGGAGGAAACCCCTGCTCATGCACTCAATTTGTAGGGAAATTATGTCAGTGGGCATGACTGTATGGAACTTGTAGGAGGATCTGGTGGAGAGAATTTATTCAGGATATGAATATGGGAAAAATTTTCGTGATGGAAATCTGATATCCTTTGTGGATTAGAAGCTTTGCAAGGCTCAGTATCAGAACCATTGCAAGTCTTGGTTATAATATATGTATCCACCCTTCCGTCTTTTTGTGTGTTAATGGCTAAGATTGACCTAAGGCTTATTGAAGGATTATCATGGGAAGAATATGGAAGGGATATCATGGGAAGAATCTAGAAGGGAAAAAAGTTTCAAGACCCTCTCACCAACATAGATTGAGGTGGATATATTAAGCACCATAATTGTTTTTAATTTAATTTTTTTATAGAATATCTAACTACTCTTCATGCAATAGATAAGATAGACTTATAAATAAGATTGAAAAAACCCATGAACTTGATATTCTACGTTTTCAACTTTTTGGAAGCATATTTTCCATCTTATTTTGTTATGTTAGAAATCATTAAAAAAATATTGAATCATATATGGAAATTACATAATTTGGGTGCTATGGGTGTATTAGTCAGGGGAATCTATTTATAGATTAAAAAACACAATTTAAACACATCCAAATTTGGATTTTACCAAAATAATTTTACATTCCGACCACAAGCCACCCTAAAGTTTAAAAAGTAGAATAAATAGACTACTCCATTATATATTTAGATATATGTTACCAATTTAAAAATTGTAATACATAATTTTGTATTATTAAAAATAACATTTTGTATTTTATTATTATAATATTTGTGAATAATAGATGATATTATTTTTTATTATTATTAATTTATAATAAATAATTATTAGTTTTATTATTTTTTGAATAGTTAAAAGATTTTAGATGTTGATCGTTAAAAGATTTGATAATTTTTTTTTTTTTATCACTATAATATATTTTATTTATAATAAATAAATATATGTTTTTATTATTTTTTATATCAATTTTTGAATGTCTATCTTAGGAAGAAATCACAAAACTTTTAAATCAATAAATTATAAAAAATAAACTCTTAGTTTTATAGTCACACCGATAGGTGTTTATATCTCAGAATTTGAGGTGGACTAGCATCTATGTTTTTCCTAGATTGCATGAGAATGACACAAGTGTATTGTGTAGATTGATTTTATGGAATTCATTTCAAATAAAAAATAAACAATTACAAAAAAAAGGAATATAAAAAATAACTCGTAGTTGAAGAATGGATAACTCTTAGCTAATGAATGGATAAACAACCATTCATGGCAGACAACTCGTTTAACTACACATCCAAAACAAGTAGCAAATAACCTATTTATAGCACTTAACTTGTGGCCTAATGATATTCATGAGACAAGTTAATGTGGTTGTGGTAATACTTGTTAATTTTACAGTGCTTGTTATTATTCTTGTTATAAGTAGTTAATAATTTTATCTTTGTTTTATTTTGATCTAAACCTAAAATGAATTCCAAAAAAGAAAATAAGAAATCCCTCAATCTCAAACCATTCAACAAAGTAATCCTTGCCTTTGTCAAAAAAGAAATCCCATGAGATATCGCCACTAAGGAGCCAACATCCCAACGTTCTCTCTCCTAAAACTACCAAACAAAGGCATGTCGAAAAGAGAAATAATCCCATCTTCACAAATCATAGTAAATATATGATCGATAAAAAGATTCACCATAAAACAAGTGACTTTTTTATCTTAATTTTAAATTTTTTTATTAAATTAAATTATTTATATTTTTTTTAATTATAATAACCTTGTTTATATCTTAAAATTTATGGATGGATTACCATTTTTCCTAAATTGAGGGAGAAATGGACTAGTGTACTCTCCAAATTGAATTTATGGACATCATTGAAAATTCGAAATAAACAATTATTAAGAAAAGAAATATTAAAAATAACTAGTAGTTGATACATGGACGCATGGATAACTATGGCACTTCATGTCAGATAGTTGGAAGAAGCCAGGTGATAACATAGAGTTAGGCATGCATAACTAGTAGTTGAACATTTATAAAAAAAGAAATATAAAAAATTGTAATGTTTCTTAAATAGTAAAATAAATAAAAAAATTCTTCTTCTTGCTAGTTTGCCTAACATAGATTATATATTTATGAGATTATCCTGCAGTAATATGCAAAGTATCGGTACTTGCATTTGCTATCTCAGTGTTTTAGGAAAACTTCTAACGAGGTAACTTTTATCGGACATGCTCTTCTTGCGGAAGTAATTAGGATGAATATGTGTGTGTAAGGTTTTGCCATGCAATAATACTAGCAGTCTCTATTCCTCTTACATGATCTAAATGTATGTTTAAAATGTCAATTCTCAGGCATGATGAACTTGATGAGGGAAGTTGAAACACCCTGAATCTTTGGGTTTGATCTAAGCACTTCTGGCGGAGTCGCCGAGAGGTAAGGTGTGAATGGGTAAAACCTATGGACTTACTTAGCGATTACGCTAATGCATATTTAATTGTCATCTTCCATGCAGGTGTCCTTTGCTGGCCATATGGTTGGCAACTTCCCCATGTAAAAACTCCAAAAGTGGAACCACCCTTGTGCAAAAATCAAGGGGTTGAGATCTTTGTTTTTGTATTAATAAACCAAGGGTATTGAACCCACACGACTATAATAAATAGTTTTGTAAATCATATTGGAGTCCTATCATGGTAGATGAAAGTATTAATGTCGCACATGGTAGTGACATGGCTTTTGGCCAGCTGGACTAAGTCCTTTAGCAAGGGTTACACAAAATTTTGTCAAGTCGTGGTTTCACTTGATCTTTTGGCTATGAGGGTTTTTAGCTCTATTTGTGAGATGGTTGCGCCTGTCCTGAGCTATGCTCATGGCCAGGGTAAGGTTTGGGGAACACAAAGGTGATGTAGAGGTTATCCTATAGGTAAATTATGTGAATGTTTTAACGCTAAGACTCCTCATCTTTATTTCTAGTTTTAAGAACTACCCAAGCCCTAACTTCTTTTCACTTTCATTCACTGAAATGTATGGTGACTCTTTGCGTGGACCATAAGGGGAAACAACACGAACTATACAAAGCATTTGGACTGGTAAGTCCTGGGTTCTTTCAACCCTTCACCCTATCTGTCTGGGTGGTTTGGAGAAGGCTTTGATAAGTTTGTATTGGAGAGATTCGTGATGCCTTTGGCTCACTCGGACTTGGAATCTCCAGGGAGGTCACCTTTGGCTTGACCCGGTGTTTGGTATATTGTTGTAATAATATTTTGATGGATGAATCTACTAAGGGTTTCCATGCTTACAACAGTGTTTAGTGATTTTGGTTTTGGTTGCTTCCAATGTATTTGTGCCTATGTAGATATGGGTTTCGAAAGAATATTCTCCCCTGTATGTATTCATGGAGCTTGTCTTTGAGGTTTTGAAATGGAGAAACGAATTCTGTATTTTCTTTTCTATGAGGTTTAAACAGCCATGTGAAGAAACTATGGCCACTGTGTTTCTTTTTAATGGTACTCTGTCAGTCCACAATTTTGACGGAGAGTCGTTTGTCTTATTTAATGGAGTCCATACTAAATATGTGAGTCTTACCTTTGGTTTGTCCTGTGTTTTCTTTCCTATGGCGTAAAAGAATTTATAAAGATGTATATGTTGTTGTGCTTCTATCTTGTAGCTAGTCGATTTGTATTTCTAAATAGAAAATCTGTATTCATTAATGCCTGTGGCATTTCTGTCAGTTGACTAGCTTATAGAGAATGCTTATGGGCAATGTGAGCTTTTCGAGGGGTTTGATACCCCAACCTGTGGTTAATTTCTCTGGAAAGAATGAACTCCTATGGTTTGGGCTATGAGGTTCGATCATCAGATGGGAAGTCATGACCATCAGGGTTTTCAAATTTAAGATGTATTTAAAAAGATCTACGTTTATAATTGTATGATGTCGTAGCCTTCGTTTGCCTGTTATGTTTTTGGTTATGAGAATCGTTTGACTGGTAGTTTCCTTTACATGTGAACCTAGAGGGATTCGGTCCATGTCTTTGGCGTTTCATGTTGGAAATACAGGCTGTAGGTGTTTTTGTTAAATGGTAATGAGAGACGCTTGTTTGGACAAGTAATTGATTATGTGTAAACAATACGTTATTTGATCGCTTAGATTATGATGCGGTTTTCTTGGGAAAGTCAAGGAGACTTGATCTCATGACTTTATTTCTATGGTTAAAAGTACTTTTGTTTTAATGGTTGACATTTTAAAAGAAAAGAAATGTAGAGATAGTGAAATGGAGTGATGCCATGGATTGGAAAAATAATAACACTCGTTGCTAGTGTTAATTTTATGTTTTGATGTGTCGGTAACTAAGAGAAAACGCGACTGCTAATACTCTGTTTTGATGTGTAAAGTGACTCAGAGAATCGATGTTTGTTTTGATACTATCGTTTATTTCTTAAGCATGGTCAAGAGATTAACCATAAAAGAATTAATAGAGAAACAGAATTAATCCATGCACTACGAATTAGCAGAACGATTCAGATCGAAGACATCATTATTGAGAAATGTAATAATAAAACTAGGTTTGTTGATAGGGTGTTGTCTAGCACAGGCTACCTTGGCTAGACCTATTAGGCTAGACCTGCTAGACCCTCCATTGGTTTCTGGGTGAAACCTCTAAGTGTTGATAATATTTATAATGAGAACACTTTTGAATAATTAATTCTAGTTGAAATGCCTACATCTACTAAAACTGGGAAATGGAAACAATTAATACCACATACCTGGTTGCTTGGGCACTCGATCCTTTCTGGTAGATACCTGCACACTCAAACAGTAATTAGTGCAGAGCCTGTTGTGATTAGATAATCTATTAGGGTGATTGTCCTTAGCTGGATAACTTTGGGACTACCATGTTCCTCCCAACCATGATCCTACAACCATTCCTGGTTCTGTATGGTTCCCCACGAGCTGGAATCCAATATGCAAAAGAGATAGAGGAACTAGGGTTACTGCTGGTTCAGTTTCTTGGAGCAAAAGACTTCCCTTTTATTACCATCAGAAAATGATAATGGAAAAGATAGATGATCCCCGAACTTGGGATCTGCCCTCTTTATGTAGGGGAGTCTTGAATTATGACTGTTGAATATTTAGTTTCTTTAAATTAACTAATTAATATTTAAAAGATATTATTTAATAAATATCTAGTCCTTTTGAACTAGGACTTTTCCAATTGTTTAACTATAAGTGATTTTGATTTAAGCTCTCAATAATAATTATATTAACAATAATTATAATAATAATAATATTTTATTTAACTATTAATACCTCATTAATAATATTTAAATAATGCATATAAGCTATCTATAATAAATATATTTCATAATTAAATAATGACACATTATTATTAAAGCTTTCAATAATAACATTAGCCTTGAGGCCTTTATACATGTTGGTCATAAAAGGCTACTGGTAATTATCTTTTATTAAATTATGTATCTTCACATGATACTTCTTTTAACTTTTAAGGACAAGGTCCAATTCTTTGGATGGTCTCGGTAAGCTTGGATAGGCACCTCTAGTCTCTCTCTTTGCATGTCGGATTCCCTCGTTTAACATGGTAGTTCCCACAATACTTGATGATAGATAAAAGATGAATCATTTAATCAAATAAAATAAATGTGATGAAAGTAAAAGTGCTATTCAAAGTCCTTCTAACTCAACACTTTGAGATCCAGTAACCCTGAGTGCTCTTCAGAGCCTTTTAACTCAACACACTCACATGGGCGTTACGCTAGTGCAATTTCAGAGCCTTTGCTCAACACTAGTGCTAGAATGAGGTTGTGAGGCACATCTAGAATATTTAAGTTGCCTTGGATCCAGTATTCTTTTATCAAGCTTGGAGTGCTCCAGGGCTTTGGCCCAACACTCAATGTACCTCAGGGCTTACTCCCAGTACATAAACATTCTTCTAGGTACATAGGGGCTTATGCCCAGTATGTAGGTTATATGTGTGTTTCTGAGTCCATGCTCAACACACTCATAAGTCAAATCATGTAAATTCATAGCTCTGCACATTAAGTAACAAAAGACCATCACAGTATATTAGGGTTTGTACCCATATCAAAATTGAAGAACATTATTTCAACCATTGGGTCCTTCTCGCCCAGTATTCACTTAAGTAAGGAAGTCAGTTAGGGTTTATGCCCGATATGTCAATAAATAAAAGAATAAATCATAGGTGCTCGGATTCATGCTGAATATTCATAATAAAACAGAGAAGCCATAGAGATAGCCAAACATCCTAATAACATAAATAGAGACGGTGGCCTTGAAATTAGCAATACCTGGCTCCCCCTCATCAAGAAGAATTATGTCGCATAATGTCTCGATTAACCTCATAATCTCTTAAAATCAAAATTAGTGAGTCTAAGACCTAGATATTAATTTATAAGGTTATAACAAATCAACATCAAAAAAATTTTATCAGTTAATTCAACTTAGTTAAATTAAAAATTAACCTTTATCAACTTTAAGTAATTAACTAATAATTAATTATGTTAATCTTTTGCTTCTAAAGAATAATTTTATTCAACTTAGTAAATTATTAAATTTATTAATTAATTGTCTAAATTTATAAATTAATTAATTTTATTAAAATATTCAACCAATTTACAAAATATATTTTTTGAAACATTTTGATTAAAGCTTTGAAATCTACATTGTTCTAATTAAAAATCTTATATTTAATAAACTAAAAATTATTTTATTAATTCTTAATTTAATAATTACTATATTATAATTTTATGCCTAATCATATTATATTATAATTTTACTTTACTGCTGCATCTCTTTATCGACTCATTGTCCTGATGATGAACCATGATTAAGGTTCGAAACGTCGACTTTTCATAATGAATACTGCGTTATCCCCGAGCACTTCACTAAACACTCAACGCAGAAATCTTCGTGAAAACATATGTGCTCGGGCTGTGGCCCAATATAAAAACAAAAATAGTTAGCCCAAAATTCAGGATATTACATCCCTCCCCGCTTAGAAAAAACACCGTCCCAGTGTTTCTAGGGAGTAGGAATGAGGTCATGAAACAAGGTGGGGTATGCCTCTTTCGTGGTGGTCTCATTCTCCCAAGTAGCCTCATCTGGTCCAAAGTGCCTCCATTTCACTTTCAGCTGAGTGATGGTCCTCCTCCTAAGCTGCACCTCTCTCTTGTCCAGAATGTCGAGTGGTTTTGGCGTGAACTCCCCTTCAGGTTCCACCTGTAACAAGGACCAATCAATAACACGTTTAGTATCGTATACATATTTCTTTAATAATGAAGCATGAAAAACATTATGAACTTTTATATGCGCCGGTAAGGCTAACTCGTAAGCCACTGGGCCCTTCTTCGCCAGTATTTCAAAAGGTCCACAAAATCTTGGGGCTAGTTTCCCACAACATCCCAAGCTCAACGAGCTTCGTTTTGATTTTATTTTTAGAAACACATGTTCGCCGATTTGGTAGTCTTTGTATTTTTTTTTCTTGTCCGCATAACTCTTTTGGTGGTCTTGTGCTTCTTTTAAGTTCAATTGCACCTTGGAGACTAGCTGTTCCAATTCTTTTAGTAGGTCGGATCCTAACATAAGTCTATCTACTGGACTATCCCAAGTCATGGGTGTCCGACATTTCCCGCCGTAGACTACCTCGAAAGGACTCATTTTGGCCAAGGTTTGATAACTGTTGTTGTATGCAAACTCAGCGAGGTGCAAATAATCTTCCCACTTGGTGGGGTTGTTCATGACATACATCCTCAACATATCCTCGAGGATTTGGTTTACTCGTTCTGTTTGTCCATCGGTCTAGGGGTGGTATGCAATACTGAATTTTAACTGGGTTTCCAAACCGTTGAACAATGCTCTCCAGAAGTTGCTAGTGAACTTCGTGTCTCGATAGGAAATGATTGCCTTGGGTATCCCGTGTAATCGAAAGATCTCTTTTAAGAATATTTCTGTGATGTGAACTGCTTTGTAGGTAGATTTTACTGGTATGAAGTGGGTTGCTTTAGACAGCTTGTCTACCACTACAAAGATGTAGTCGTTCAGTTTCTTCCTTTTGGGTAAGCCTATAATAAAGTCCATACTTATTACCTTCCATTTCCATTACGGAATGGGTATAGGTTGAAGTAATCCTGAGGGGTGTTGGTGTTCTGCTTTGACTAGTTGGCACTCTTGACATTTCACGATGAACATGGCAATGTCAGCTTTCAACTTAGGCCAAAAGTAATGCTTCTTGACTACCGATGTCATCTTTTGATATCCGGGATGCCCTGAATAGGGTTTCTGGTGAAACTCGATGAGAATGTTTGATCTAATGTCCCCACTCTCTGGGACATAGAGTCTTTCTTTTGACCACAGTAGTCGTGAGTCATCTATCTTGTATTCCTTTTGTTGCTGGAATAATCTGTCTTCCTGGATCTTTGCAAGGATTTCCATGTAGTACAGGTCACTCTGACATGTTGCTCGAATGTTGTGGTGTAAGTCTGAGTCGGTTTGACTCATTGTGACTTCGTAAAGCATATGTGCTCGATGGATCAAGGTGTATGCAATCTTGTTTTACTTGCCTTTTATATGCTTTAGTTCAAAATGGTATTCACTAAGGAAGGATAACCATCTGGCCCACTTGGTATTTAGGTCAGGTTCATCGAAAAGGTATTTCAAACTCATGTTGTCAGTCATCAATAGGAATTTCTTTCCCATTAGATAATGTCGCCACATCTTCAGAGCATGGATGATAGCGGCTAGTTTGAGGTCATGCATAGGGTAGTTTTGCTCATGTTCTTTTAGTATCCTCGATTCATAGCATATGGCGAAATTGTCTTGGATAAGGACTCCCCCAAGTCCTTCCTTGCTTGCATCTGTGCAAACGACGAAGTCCCCATTGGGATCCGCAATATGCAGAATCGGTGGACTAATTAGTAGTTGCTTCAGCTTTTGAAATCTTTCTTCGCACTTATTTGTCCAGATAAACTTGTTTGCCTTTTTCTGCAAGGCGGTAATGGGACATGCAATCCATGAAAAGCTCTCAATGAACTTTCGGTAGTAGCTGGCTAATCCTAAGAACAATCTTCTATCAAATATGCATGTATGCGTGGGCCATTCTTCGATAGCTTTGACCTTTTCGAGGTCGACAACTATTCCCTTCTCGGAAATGATATGTCCTAAGTATTGAATCTGGGGTTTGTAGAAATCGCACTTACTAAACTTGGCGTAAAGCTGGCATTCCCTTAGTATCCGTAAAACAATTCAAAGGTGCTCCTCATGTTCTACTTCATTCTTGGAGTAGATCAAAATGTCGTCAATAAAGACTAACACGAACTTATCAAGGTATTTACTAAAGTTGTTGTTCATCATGCACATAAAGTTGTCCGGTGCATTCATCAACCCAAAGGGAATCACTACGAACTCGTAGTGGCCGTAACGGGTTCGGAATGCGATTTTGTTGATATCCTCATCACGGATCCTCACTTGATGGTATCCGGATCGCAAGTCGATCTTTTAGAAGATCTTCGCTCCTCCAACTTGATCAGACAAGTCATCGATCCTAGGGAGTGGGTAGCGGTTCTTAATGGTCATTTTGTTGAGTTGGCGGTAATCGATGCACATCCGCATCGTTCCGTCTTTCTTCTTGACGAAGAGTATCAGTGCGCCCGAAGGGGACACACTTGGTCGAATGCACCCTTTGTCTATTAGTTCTTGTAACTGAAGCTTGAGCTCCACCAATTCTGGTGTGCTCATGCAGTATAGGGCTTTAGAAGCCGGTATTGACCCGGTTGTTAGTTCGATGAAAAAGTCTAAGTCTCATTTGGGTGGTAATCCCAGTATTTCTTTGGGAAATACATCTTTTAACTCTGCGAGGACTGGTAAGTCTTCGATCTTCTTTTCCCTATCGGTTTCTATGTTTTGGATATTGACAGCAAAGAGTTTGCAACATTTTCTAATACATTTCTTTGCTTGTAAGGCGAAGATCTATCGTATTGACACTTTCTTAGGGATACCCTGAATCGTCTTCTAATTCCCTTGGTTATCCCTGCAGAGTAAGGATTTGTTTAAGCAATCTAGTAGGACATGGTGTTCTTCTAACCAATCCATGCCGATAAGTACATCGTACGACCCTAGGGGTAGAATGTTTAATTCTAGCCTAGTTTGGAAACCATTTAAGTCTATCTCGCAAGTTCTAACTAACTCAGAGACCTTTCATTTGGTATCGGTGGCTAGTTGTACTAGCCACGGTTTATCGTGAGGCTCTCGGTTCAACTTACAAGTGTCTGCTAGCTTAGGGGAGATATAACTTCGGCAAGCACCTGGATCTATTAAAACTGAAATGGCAGTGTTAGAGATCTTACCCTCAATTTCCACCATGCTGGCTTGGTGATCTGCCCGTCGGCCATCAAGAGTGGCATAAATCCTGGGTGTCTTTTCCATGTCCCGTACGTTAGGTTTTGTTTGGACGTTGTGTAAAACTCCATCTGTTTTGTCGGGGTGGTCTATGTAGTAGTGTGGTCCTTGGCATTTCCAACAAGAAACAGTTGGTGGGACAGCTTTTGTCCCTTTGTTGAAAGCTATCCTGTTGATAGGTGGTGGGGGTGCACTTAGTTGTGCTTGAGGTCGGTTGAATCCTTTATTGGGTGGAAAATTGTTGTTATGTTTTTGATAGGGTGGAGGTCTAAAACCCGGTCTGTGGTTATCCGTGAAGGTTATGAACCTATCTTTGCTTCTGTTGAGGTTGTCATTCCTTGGCTGTCTGTGTTCATAACACAGTCTTTCTTTATGTAAGGTCACATCAAGGGTGTTGGGCATGTCAAACTCTATCTTTTCTCTAAAGTTTGGTGGCAGCCCTCCCAAGAACTGTTGTATTTTGACCTTTCAGTCTTTAATGTAAGGCACATAGTGCAGTAGGTCTAAGAATCTGTTTATGAATGCCTCCATTGTTAGAGAGCCCATTTTTAACTCATGAAATTCCTTAATTTTCTTATCAAAGAATCTTTCAAACATATATTTGTCCTGGAATATCCTGCTGAAAGTATCCCAAGTTATGTCTCTCAGTTCTTGTCCTTTGGTGTGTTTCAAGTCCCGCCACCATCTGGTAGCTTTACCATTCAGGTTGTATATGGCTAGTCGGGCTTGCATTTCACTGGAGTAATTATGAAATTTGAAGTACTTATTCATCCCTATCATCCACTCCTCCTCCTTTTCCCCAGAGTTAATCTCTCCGTCATAGGTTGGGGCTTTTATCTTTCTAAATTCCCCTTGCAGACTGTCGTCACTTTTCCTCCTTTCTTGCAAGGAGGTGGTGAACCTTTATCGTTGGAAGAGCTCTTATAGTCCTCTTCCATTGATTTAGGTATGTGTTCTCCCTGCTCTTCTCCCTTAGGGCTAGTAGTCCTTTTTGTGTGACTGTTTCCCTTTTTAAATGTGTTGACTGAGAGTGTGGGTTGTCCATGAGGTTTTGCCTTTGTTAAAGTCTGAAGCAGTGCCTCATTTATGGTTTTTTGCTCTCTTCTTTCCTGCATGTTTTCATCTCGGAAACTTTGGAACTCTGCCTGCAGATTTTGCATAGACTTCATCAAATATGAGTTTAGTTCAACCACCACCTCCCGTTCTTGGGGTGGTGAGTCCAAATTTCCATGTATGCTGCTGCCCTGTTCTGCATTCATTTTCAGACAGTGTCTGTACTTGAAATGTTATATACGTATAAAGAGCAGAAAAATATGTTAGTTTATTTCTACATAAAACAAAAAAATAAAACTTAAATGTATGTTTCTATTTACTGCGTATTGGCAGCGGGTGTTTTGTTTGTAATGAGCCCAATAGGTCACTTAGTTTTCGTAATTGAGCTCTGATACCACTTGTAATGTCCCTTAAATAGTAAAATAATAAAAAAAATTCTTCTTCTTGCTAATTTGCCTAACATAGATTATATATTTATGAGATTATCCTACAGTAATGTGAAAATTATCGGTACTTGCATTTGCTATCCCAGTGTTTTAGGAAAACTTCTAACAAGGTAACTTTTATCAATCATGCTCTCATTGGGAAGTAATTAGGATGAATATGTGTGTGTAAGGTTTTTCCATGCAATAATACTAGCAGTCTCTATTCCTCTTATATGATCTAAAGGTATGTTTAAAATTTCAATTGTCTAATGTCAATTCTCAGGCATGCTGAACCTGATGAGGGAAGTTGAAATACCCTGAATCTTTGGGGTTGATCTAAGCACATCTAGTGGAGTCATTGAGAGGTAAGATGTGAATGGGTAAAACCTATGGACTTACTTAGCGATTACACTAATGCATATTTAATTGTCATCTTCCATGCAGATGTCCTTTGCTGGCCATATGGTTGGCAACTTCCCCATGTAAAAACTCCAAAAGTGGAACCACCCTTGTGCCAACATGAAGGGGTTGAGATCTTTGTTTTTGTATTAATAAACCAAGGGAATTGAACCCACACAACTATACTAAATAGTTTTGTAAATTGTATTAGAGTCCTATTGTGGTAGATGAAAGTATTAGTGTTGCACATGGTAGTGACATGGCTTTTGTCCAGCTAGACTAAGGCCTTTAGCGAGGGTTACACAAAATTTTGTCAAGTCGTGGTTTCACTTGATCTTTTGGCTATGAGGGTTTTTAGCTCTATTTGTGAGATGGTTGCGCCTGTCCTGAGCTATGCTCATGGCCAGGGTAAGGTTTGGGGAACACAAAGGTGATGTAGAGGTTATCCTATAGGTAAATTATGTGAATGTTTTAACGCTAAGACTCCTCATCTTTATTTCTAGTTTTAAGAACTGCCCAAGCCCTATGTTCTTTTCGCTTTCATTCATTGATAGGTATGGTGACTCTCTACGTGGACTAGAAGGGGAAACAACACGAACTGTACAAAGCATTTGGACTGGTAAGTCTTGGGTTCTTTCAACCCTTCACCCTATCTGTCTCGGTGGTTTGGAGAAGGCTTTGATAAGTTTGTATTGGAGAGACTCATGATGCCTTTGGCTCACTCGAACTTGGAATCTCCAGGGAGACAGCCTTTGGCTTGACCCAGTGTTTGGTATATTGTTGTAATAATATTTCGATGGATGAATCTACTGAGGGTTTCCATGCTTACAACAGTGTTTAGTGATTTTGGTTTTGGTTGCTTCCAATGTATTCGTGCCTATGTAAATATGGGTTTTGAAAGAATATTCTCCCCTGTATGTATTCATGGAGCTCGTCTTTGAGGTTTTTAAATGGAGAAACGACTTCTGTGTTTTCTTTTGTATGAGGCTTAAACGGCTGTGTGAAGAAACTATGGCCACTGTGTTTCTTTTTAATGGTTCTCTGTCAGTCTACAATTTTGATGGAGAGTCGTTTGTCTTATTTAATGGAGTCCATACTAAATATGTGAGTCTTACCTTTTCTCTGTCCTATGTTTTCTTTCCTATGGCGTAAGAGAATTTATAAAGATGTATATGTTGTTATGCTTCTATCCTGTAGCTAGTCGATTTGTATTTCTAAATAGAAAATTTGTATTCATTAATGCATGTGACATTTCTGTCAGTTGACCAGCTTATAGAGAATGTTTATGGGCAATGTGAGCTTTTCCAGGGGTTTGATACCCCAATCTGTGGTTAATTTCTCTGGAAAGATTGAACTCCTATTGTTTAGGCTATGAGGTTCGATCATCGGATGGGAAGTCATGACCATCAGGGTTTTCGAATTTAAGATGTATTTAAAAAGATCTGCGTTTATAATTGTATGATGTTGTAGCCTTCGTTTTCCTGTTTCGTTTTTGGTTATGAGAATCGTTTGACTGGTAGTTTCCTTTACATGTGAACCTAGAGGGATTCGGTCCCTGTCTTTGGTGTTTCATGTTGGAAATACAGGCTGTAGGTGTTTTTGTTAAATGGTAATGAGAGACGCTTGTTTGGACAAGTAATTGTTTATGTGTAAACAATACGTTATTTGATCGCTTAGATTATGATGCGGTTTTCCTGGGAAAGTCAAGGAGATTTGATCTCGTGACTTTATTTCTATGGTTAAAAGTACTTTCATTTTAATGGTTGAGTGTTTAAAAGAAAAGAAATGTAGAGATAGTGAAATGGAGTGATGCCATGGATTGGAAAAATAATAACACTCGTTGCTACTGTTAATTTTATGTTTTGATGTGTAGGTAACTAAGAGAAAACACTACTGCTAATACTCTGTTTTGATGTGTAAAGTGACTCAGAGAATTGATGTTTGTTTTGATACTATTGTTTATTGCTTAAGCACCAAGAGATTAACCATAAAAGAATTAAAAGAGAAACATAATTAATCCCGGCACTACGAATTAGCAAAACGATTCAGATGGAAGACATCATTATTGAGAAATGTAATAATAAAACTAGGTTTACTGATAGGATGTTGTCTAGCACAGACTAGCTTGGCTAGACCTACTAGACCCTCCACTGGTTTCTAGGTGAAACCTCTAAGTGTTGATAATATTTATAACGAGAACACTGCTGAAGAATTAATTCTATTTTAAATGCCTACATCTACTAAAACTGGGAAATGGAAACAATTAATACCACATACCTAGTTGCTTGGGCACTCGATCCTTTCTGGTAGATACCTGCACACTCAAATAGTGATTAGTGTAGAGCCTATTGTGATTAGCTAACTTGTTAGGATGATTGTTACGAATAAAATAATATATATATATATATATATATATATATATATATATATATAATAACGATAATTAATAATGTCTTTCCGAAAAGACATGACTATTAGTGAAAGGGTATTTCCGCCTAAGTATAAATAACAGACCCTCAATTGTAATTCATCATCTTATCTTATCAATTTATATATCATTTATATATCTACAGATATGTGGGTTATTTCAGAAATCATGGGTTCAACCCTAACTAATTGAGAATATCCAACTATGGATATTACATTGGTATCAGAGCCACCAATCTAGGACCTTGTCCAAAACCATGCCCGTGGCCCAAAGAAGTAAAAAAGAAAAAAAAGAGAAAGAAAGAAAATGGCAAAAGTAAAAGAAAATAAAAAGAAGAAAAGAAAGACAAGTAAAAAAGAAGAAAATATAATATAGAAATTAAAAAAAAAAAAAAGTGAGAAGAAGAAAAAATGAAAAGTAAAGTTTAGAAGTAAAAAGTAAAAGTGAAACTGCACATGGTTTTGTGAGAAGTGGGTTTGGTTTTATTCCCTAACAACAAACCAAAAGTGAGATTTGAACATAGGTGGGGAAGGTAACAATCATTCCATCCCAACCACCCAATCTACACCATTTTACATATATTAAGGGAAAAATAATATTAGAAGAAGAATCATATTGAATATTGTTTATTATAAAAAGAAGGAGATATTGAATAAATTTCATAGAAAACTCAAGAAGATGGGTTTTAATGTTGAAAAGAAGGGAAGGTTTCTTAACACCTCACTGATTAGTGTCTCAATACTATTTAGAGTTAAAGGGACATTTGCAGGGAAGGATGTCACCATTCCTATTGCCCCTACTGAAAGAAATAATTATATTAGTGCTGAATTTGCTAACCATTTAGTGATTCCTGAATCAAATATAAGTGAAAGGCTCGACTTTTGGGACAAGAAGCAATTTGAAATAAGTGGATTAGAATTGAATGTTGGAGATTATATGGTCATATCTCAATTCATTGTTAGTTCCTTATGGAGTTCTGATGGTGACATAGTTTTGGGGTTACCTTGGATTAAAACATTGGGGACCTTCATTTTAAATGTTGAAAAGAAATTTCTTACTTTTTCCTATAAGCAAAAGAGAATCACATTTCAAGATATTACAATAAATTCAGATTTAGAAGCTCCAATATCTGAAGACTTCAAGGATATATCAAAGATGATTTCACAGGGTAATCATAAGTCAGATCAAAAGATGCAGTCAGAATTCGACAAAATCGTCACAGATAAAGAAGAAGAGATCTCTCGTTTAAGAGATCATAATCAGAAATTGCTTCTTCAAATAAAAAAGATGAAGGATAAAGCATAACAGAATCAAAAGCTGGAAGAGGAGAATCGAGATCTTCAAAAGAAGCTATTAGAAAACATTGACGAAAACGGTAACCTCAAGATGCACAAACAAGATCTAATGGATCAAATTCAAAAGCTTAAAGATGATCAGAAAGCACAAGAAGAAATGACCCGAAATCTTAAAAAAGAAAAAGACTCATTAGACAATAAGTTGGAGCAAATTCAAAAGAGGACATCAAAGCCCTTGGACTCAAAAATCTACGTTGAGAAAAAAGAAGTAAATACAAATTCAGTCCTTGTCACAATTCAGAAAGAAGACAATCTTGTAAAAAAAAAAAAAAACAATAACTCCCTATCGACACCCCAACCATATAAACCAGTATCCTAAAAAGTGGGAATTGTCGAAAGATAATGGTACTAATGTTCTCAAAGCTTCTGACAATAGATCAATAGAGAAGCCCAACAATTGGAAACAAATCAATTTTGGCTGGATTGATCCGTCAACATATCGGAAGTTATGTTCTACACTTAGAAGTTTGTACCGACATGTTTCGTCAACTACAACATCACAAGGAATGGTGCAACAATGTTATAAGGCTTTGAGGACAAAGCCTTTCTAAGAGAGAGGCAATGTTATGAATAAAATAATAATAATAATAAACATCAACATATATATATATATAAAATAATAATAATAAATAATAATAATGATAATTAATAATGTCTTTCCGAAAAGACATGACTATTAGTGAAAGGGTATTTCCGCCAAAGTATAAATAACGGACCCTCAATTGTAATTCATTATCTTATCTTATCGATTTATATATCATTTTTATATCTACGGATATGTGGGTTATTTTGGAAATCATGGGTTCAACCCTAACTAATTGAGAATATCCAACTATGGATATTATAGTGACTTTCCTTAGCTGGATAACTTTGGGACTACCGTGTTCCTCCCAACCATGATCCTACAACCATTCCTGGTTCTGTATGGATCCCCCTGAGTTGGAATCCAACATGCAAAAGAGATAGAGGACCTAGGGTTACTGCTGGTTCAGTTTTTTGGAGCAAAAGACTTCCCTTTTATTACCATCAGAAAATGATAGATGATCCCCAACCTTGGGATCTTCCCTCTTTATGCAGGGGAGTCTTGAATTATGACTGTTGAATATTTAGTTTCTTTAAATTAAATAATTAATATTTAAAAGTATTATTTAATAAATATCTAGTCCTTTTGAACTAGGACTTTTCCAATTGTTTAACTATAAGTGATTTTGATTTAAGCTCTCAATAATAATTATATTAACAATAATTATTATAATAATAATAATATTTTATTTAACTATTAACACTTCATTAATAACATTTAAATAATGCATAAGCCATCTATAATAAATATATTTCATAATTAAATAATGACACATTATTATTAAAGCTTTCAATAATAACATTAGCCTTGAGGCCTTTATACATGTTGGTCATAAAAGACTATTGGTAATTATCTTTTATTAAATTATGTATCTTCACATGATACTTCTTTTAACATTTAAGGACAAGGTCCAGTTCTTTGGATGGTCTCGGTAAGCTTGGATAGGCACCTCTAGTCTCTCTCTTTACATGTCGGATTCCCTCGTTTAACATGGTAGTTCCAACAGTACTTGATGATATATCAAAGATGAATCATTTAATCAAATAAAATAAATGTGATGAAATTAAAAGTGCTATTCAGAGTCCTTTTGACTCAACACTCTAGCATGGGCATTACGCTAGTGCAATTCCAGAGCCATTGCTCAACACTAGTACTAGAATGTGGTTGTGAGGCACATCTAGAATATTTAAGTTGCCTCGGATCCGGTATTCGTTTATCAAGCTTGGAGTGCTCCAGGGCTTTGGCCAAACACTCAATGTACCTCAATGCTTACTCTCACTACATAAACATTCTTCTAGGTACATCGGAGCTTATGCCCAGTACGTAGGATATATGTGTGTTTCTGAGTCCACGCTCAACACACTCATAAGTCAAATCATGTAAAGTCATAGCTCTGCACAGTAAGTAACAAAAGATCATCACAGTATATTAGGGTTTGTACCCATATCAAAGTTGATGAACATTATTTCAACCATTGGGGCCTTCTCACCCAGTATTCACTTAAGTAAAGAAGCTAGTTAGGGTCCATGCTCGATATGTCAATATATAAAAGAATAAATCATAGGTGCTAGGGTTGATGTTGAATATTCAAAATAAAACATAAGTCCTGGGGATGTGGCCCAATATAACAACAAAAATAGTTAGCCCAAAATTTGGGATATTACATCCCTCCCCGCTTAGAAACAACACCGTCCCAATGTTTCTAGGGACTAGGAATGAGTTCATGAAACAAGGCGGGGTATGCCTTTTTCATAGTGGTCTCATTCTCCCAAGTAGCCTCATCTAGTCCAAAGTGCCTCCATTGCACTTTCAGCTGAGTGATGGCCCTCCTCCTAAGCTGCACCTCTCTCTTGTCCATAATGTGGAGTGGTTCTAGTGTGAACTCCCCTTTGGGTTCCACCTATAATAAGGTCTAATCAATAACACGTTTAGTATCGTATACATATTTCTTTAATAATTAAGCATGAAAAACATTATGAACTTTTATATGCATTGGTAAGGATAACTCATAAGCCACTCGGCCCTTCTTGGCCAGTATTTCAAAAGGTCCACAAAATCTTGGGGCTAGTTTCCCGCAACGTCTCAAGCTCAACGAGGTTCATTTTTCTTTTATTTTTAGAAACACATGTTCACTGACTTGGTAGTCTTTGTCTTTTCTTTTCTTATCCGCATAACTCTTTTGGCGGTCTTGTGATTATTTTAAGTTCAGTTGCACCTTGGAGACTAGCTGTTCGAAGTCTTTTAGTAGGTCAGGTCCTAACATAAGTCTATCTACTTGACTATCCCAAGTCACTTGTGTCCGACATTTCCTGTCGTAGAGTACCTTGAAAGGACTCATTTTGGCCTAGGTTTGATAACCGTTGTTGTATGCAAACACTGCGAGGTGCAAATAATCTTCCCACTTGGTGGGGTTGTTCATGACATACATCCTCAAGATATCCTTGGGGATTTGGTTTACTCGTTCGGTTTGTCCGTCGGTCTGGGGGTGGTATGCAGTACTGAATTGTAACTAGGTTTCCAAACCGGAGAACAATGCTTTCCAGAAGTTGCTAGTGAACTTCATGTCTCGATCAGAAATGATTGCCTTGGGTATCCCGTGCAATCGCAAGATCTCTTTTAAGAATATTTCCATGATATGAACTGCTTTGTAGGTATATTTTACTGGTATGATGTGGGTTGCTTTAGACATCTTGTCTACCACTACAAAGATGGAGTCGTTCAGTTTCTTACTCTTGGGTAAGCTTGTAATGAAGTCCATACTTATTACCTCTCATTTCCATTCCAGAATGGGTATAGGTTGAAGTAATCCGGAGGGGTGTTGGTGTTCTTCTTTGCCTAGTTGGCACTCTTGACATTTTGTGATGAACATCGCGATGTCAGCTTTCAACTTAGGCCAAAAGTAATGCTTCTTGACTGCCGATATAATCTTTTGATATCTGGGATGCCCTGAATAGGGTTTTTGGTGAAACTCGGTGAGAATGTTTGATCTAATGTCCCCACTCTTCGGGACATAGAGTCTTTCTTTCGACCATAGCAATCCTGACTCGTCTATCTTGTATTCCTTTTGTTATTGGAATAATCTATCTTCCTAGATCTTTGCAAGGATTTCCCGGTAGTACCGGTAACTCTTACATGCGTTCGAATCTTGTGGTGTAAGTCTAAGTTGGTTTTACTCACCGTGACTTCGTAAAGCATATGTGCTCGACGGCTCAAGGCGTCCGCAATCTTGTTTTCCTTGCTATTTATATGCTTTAGTTCAAAATGGTATTCACTAAGGAAGGCTAACCGTCTGGCCTTCCTGGCATTTAGGTCAAGTTGGTCGAAAGGGTATTTCAAAATCATGTTGTCAGTCATCAATAGGAATTTCTTTTCCATGAGATAATGTAGCCACATCTTCAGAGCATAAATGATGGTGGCTAGTTCAAGGGCATGCATAAGGTATTTCTGCTCATGTTCTTTCAGTTTCCTCGATTCGTAGCATATGGAAAAATTGTCTTGCATAAGGAATCCCCCAAGTCCTTTCTTGCTTGCATCCGTGCAAATGACGAAGTCCCCATTGGGATCCGCAATACATAGAATCGATGCACTAATCAATAGTTGCTTCAGCTTTTGAAAGCTTTCTTCGCACTTATCCATCCAAATAAACTAGCTTTCCTTTTTCTGCAAGGCGGTCATGGGACATGCAATCCGTGAAAAGTTCTCAATGAACTTTCAGTAGTAGCCAGCTAATCCTAAGAATGATCTTATATCAAATACACATGTAGGCATGGGCCATTCTTCGATAGCTTTGACCTTTTCAGGGTCGACGGATATTCCCTTCTCGGAAATGATATGTCCTGAGTATTGAATATGGGGTTTGTAGAAATCACACTTACTAAACTTGGCGTAAAGCTGGTGTTCCCTTAGTATCCATAAAACAATTCGGAGGTGCTCCTCATCTTCTACTTCATTCTTGGAGTAGATCAAAATGTCGTCAATAAAGACTAGCATGAACTTATCAAGGTATTTACTAAAGATATTGTTCGTCATGCACATAAAGTTGGCTGGTGCATTCGTCAACCCAAAGGGCTTCACTACGAACTCGTAGTGGCCGTAACGGGTTTAGAATGTGGTTTTGTTGATATCCTCATCACAGATCCACACCTGATGGTATCCGGATCGCAAGTCGATCTTTGAGAATATTTTCACTCCTCTGACTTGGTCAAACAAGTTGTCGATCCTAGGGAGTGGGTAACGGTTCTTAATGGTCATTTTGCTGAGTTGGCAGTAATCGATGCACATCCGCATCGTTCTGTCTTTCTTCTTGACGAAGAGTATCGGTGCACCCCAAGGGGACACACTTGGTCGAATGTACCCTTTGTCTATTAGTTCTTGTAGCTGAAGCTTGAGCTCCACCAATTCTGGTGTGATCATGCGGTACAGGGCTTTAGAAGCCGGTACTGACCCGGGTGTTAGTTCGATGGAAAAGTCTAAGTCTCGTTTGGGTGGTAATCCCGGTATTTCTTCGAGAAATACATCTTTGAACTCTACGAGGACTGGTAAGTCTTCGATATTTTGTTCCCTATTAGTTTCTATGTTTTGGATATTGACGGAAAAGAGTTTGCAACCTTTTTCGATACATTTGTTTGGTTGTAAGGCGAAGATCTGTCGTACCGGCACTTGCTTAGGGATACCCTTAATCATCTTCTAATTCCCCTGGTCATCCATGCAGAGTAAGGATTTGTTTAAGCAGTCTAGTAGGACATGGTGTTCTTCTAACCAATGCATCCTGATAAGTACATCGTACGACCCTAGGGGTAGAATGTTTAATTCTAGCGTGATTTGGAAACCGTTTAAGTCTATCTCGCAAGTTCTAACTAACTCGGAGACCTTTCCTTTGCTACCGGTGGCTAGTTGTACTAGCCACGGTTTCTCGTGAGGCTATTGGTTCAACTTACAAGTGTCTACTAACTTAGGGGAGATATAACTTCAGTAAGTGCTGGGATCTATTAAAAATGAAACAGCAGTGTTAGAGATCTTACCCTCAATTTCCACCATGGTGGCTTGGTGATCTGCCTGTCGACCATCAAGAGCGGCATAAATCCTAGGTGTCTTTTCCATGTCCCCTATGGTAGGTTCTGTTTCGACGTTGTGTAAAGCTCCATCTGTTTTGCTGGGGCAGTCGCTGTAGTAGTGTGGCCCTTGGCATTTCCTACAAGAACCAGTTGGTGGAACAGCTTTTGTCCCTTCTTTTTGACTCGTACCATATTCATCAAAACTTTCATTAACACGTATCAGTGTTGCTCTCCACTTTTAGTCTCCACTTTTATCTGGATGGAAGTCAATCTGTAAGAGGGAGAAGTAAGTCTTCATACTCTTCATAGTCCTTTGAGTGCTCTCAAGGGTTTTTAAAGAATTCGTACAGTGTCATCTATTTTGAAAAGCCAAAGGAACTAATTTCATGAGATGTCCACAGAAATCAGCATCTCTTTATTCTTTTTGTAATTATTTATTTTAAATTTGGAATAACTTCCCTAACATAAATTTTAAGTTTCAAATAATTTTTTTATGGAGTTGATAATGTAATTGTTTTAAGTATGCAGTAACATTTCATTTCTTTTTTATGATATTGTAAAGTTTAAATAAAATGTTGCCCTAGCTTTTTTATGATATTGTAAAGTTTAAATAAAATGTTGCCCTAGGTTTGCATGGACTGCTACCTTGGAAATATAATTGCACTCTGAGATAATGGAATTTAATTACCTTGTTTGGTGTGAACTTCAAACATCATTGATTATTTCTGTACACAATTTTACACACTCTACAATTTTGCACATCATGAAGCTTTGTATAATTTTTTGAGCCATGATAACACTATACAATTTTTAGGTACTCCACAATTTTGTATATTATCAATCTTTGCATGATTAGCCATGATTTTGTAATTTTGTATGTTCATATTAGGCATGATAAGTGAGAGAATTTTCTCACGATTTGATGAAACAAAGGAACTAGGTCCCTATAATGGAGAAGATGGACTTTTTTATTTTCTGAATACTGTTCCGTAAATATTTAGGGTTTCTATCACTTTTAATGTGGATTTTAATGTTAATTCAAAATATATATTCTTTAGTTTGAATTAAAGAATACTAATATTTTTATCATCTCAACTGTTCAAATTTAAGTTGTCTCAACATCACAACAATCTTAATAAATGTTTAAGGTAGTTAAAAATTGTTAATTTTAATTTTAGATATCAATTTTATTTGCTATAAATGCGTAATTGTTATTGAACTTTAATATATCAGTTTTTATTTAAAAAAGTTAAATTATGTCTTCGTGGTATTTAATAACTTAAAAAAAATCAAATTCTATATTTATGTCATTTAACTTGTAACATATTGACCACAAATTAAAATTCACCAACCACAAATTAAATAACTACACTAATATATTTACTTCTTTCTAAAATTTAAAAAAATATATATATAAAATAAAAATAAAATATTCACCAAAATTAATTATTACAGCAGATGTATATGTAAAATTCTACCAACAAAGAGCAACCATTTAGCTTACCTAGAGCAAGCAAAGAATACAAACATATACATCGAACCGTGCCTACCAGGGTTGTCAACTTTATGTAATGCTCATGGAATCTATCGTTCTCCACGTTGATCATGTTACACTCCACAAGTTGATTGTAAATCTTGTGTAACCCAGCCATCCCTAGATTGGACCGTTCTCCACGTGTTCGTATTACCCTACTTATGGACATAAATGGCTTCTTCGTCGTACAAGTTGGTGTTGCTGATATGTGTGAAATTGTTAGTGATAGAACTTGAAATGTTTGAACTTCAAAATCTCTACATGGATCATTTAGAGATACCAATTATTTTATTGAATATCATATTGATATAGATTTATTTTATACCTAGATCTATTATTTTATTGAATATCATATTGATATAGATTTATTTTATACCTAGATCTATTAAGTAGTGAGGGGATCCATTATTTTTAAGTGTAATTTTTTTTTTTTTTTAAATTCAAAAAATTTAATCCATCTTTACTGAGTAGAACTGAGTTTAAGTTTAAGTTTTTATAGATTTTTTAAAATACTTTTCATAATTTTTTATTTTATGATCCCACATGAAAATTTTAATTATTTTTATTTTTATTTTTGGTACAATGTAACATTACATTAAGTTAGGTTCTTTTACCTTACCTAACAACATCTACTCCATACTGGACCTCCTCTAGATGCAATGATTACAATCCATCCACTTCAATCAATAGAATGATCACATCTCTCAAAAACAGAAGCTAATGCCTCTATGACAATGTGATAGCAGACACTATGTTTTTAAAAGTATCAATAATATATTTTGAAAATTTGATTAACTTACATATAGTTATATGTACATAGTTCTAACAAAGTTATTAGACAACTAAGAGGAAGATTTAAATTACAAACAGTTAAGCAAAATGAAGATAAATTCCATGTATATAGAGAAAAGCGTGCAAATTTGCATTTGGTTGCATACTGTAATGAAGGTTGATGTCATTGAACATACAAAATGAATATCTATGTCGTTCTCCTAGCCTTTTTCTCGTCGATGTCACGAGTGCAAAATGCTTCCTTACTTCCATCTTATCAATATTCCTTAGCTATTATCTCTTTCCATACTCGAAAGTTGGTGTTTTCTAAGATATAATTTTACCGACTAAAATGTCTGTATGTAGGGACCCTCTCTTTATGCATAGCCCTTGGCATTCTTTTTCGATAACCGGTTTGGTTTTCTTGAAACTCCATTGGCATTCTTTTTAGATAACCGGTTTGGTTTTCTTTTTCTTGAAACTCCATTAGAAGCATAAAGAGAAATTAGTTTAACATTGAAAACATATAATTTTCACGATCAATTATTTAATGTTGGAGAAGAGCTTTTTAAATATTACTTTCTAATTAAAAACAAAATCCTCTCATCTTTCAGCAACATAACTACGATGCTGCACTTCGATATCCCCTTATCTAAAAAAAATCTTAAAGTCGTGATATTAAATTCAGAGAAAAGAATCCATATAATGTTAAGCCGCTATTACGTTATTCTTGTAGTGGAGAGTGTTTAAGCCTGTGGGAACTCAATTAGCAAGACGTGCCAAATGTAAACACCGGCTGGGTCTTATTACTTCGTCAGACTGTCGGTGGAATTTCGCCGTTGTTATTGTCTTATTGTGGATCTCTCCATCTCCAGGTGATTGTCGCCAAAATTAAAAGGTGGAGCACTGGAGACCGAACATGATATCGATGTGGTAGGTAATGGAAGAATGTCTGTCAGCCACTCCTAGTCGTATTGATTGACCTGGAAAATGACTGAATTAAAATATTAATAAATTCCTTTTTAATTGAGTTAGAGTTTGTTTTGATATATTTACTTTTTAATTAGGACGTTTTGTATTTTAATAAATTAGGTTAGATTTTTTTTTAAATTAAGGTGGTAAAACCTATGTTAACTCAGTTTATAAGAGCGAGATTTCTATTTTTACTAGATATCTCTCGGTTTTGGGTATTGGGTTTATCTTTAACAGCAATTTCAGCTTTTTAGAATATCATTAAATAGAAATAGAAATTATATAATTATACTTCCTTGGAATTTTGGAATATCACAACCTTTAAACTTATAATAATTTTTTTAAACTTTTATTAATAATTTTTTTTTTAAATTTAATTAAAAGATTTAATTTTGTACATTTTTAACATACTTTGCCTTGGAATGCTTCAAGACAGGCTTCAAATTTGAAGCTTTCAGGCCTTTCAGAGGCCATTTTACACGTCATAGAAGGCCACTTCAAATTTTACTATGCAGATGAAATTTAATTTCATGGTAAGCCCTTCAATAATTAAATTAACCACTATTGTTTAAAATTCCAATAGAAGGGTAGCTTCAAAATTCACCCATCGACAGTTTTTAGTGGGAAATTGGGAATGTGGCTACTAGCTAGGTGACTTGGGAGTGGGACTCGGTTACTCTCCAATATCCACGTGTTCGATCATCCATGGATCATGGACCATTGGGCCTCTAATAATATCATTGACCAACTTACGTGAACGGGCTTACACTGAGCAACCCATGGCTTGAACGCTTCTAAATTCTCGTGTTTGCAGTGAGCACTTACGTGTTTAACACATTTAATGGAAGCAACAAATTTATTAAACCTGGTTGGTGGCTCATACGTGTTGTTGGCAGTGAGCTTACCAAGTTACCAGTTATCACATACCAATTTGTGAATTCTGACTTAGTGAGTTAATTGAGTATTCAATGTATAATATACTATGTTAATGTCCCCCGAATTTGGCATTTCAGACAAAATCCACAATCCATAAACTTCTTGTAATGTTGCAGGTTGATGCTCCTTCTCATGGCCCCTACCCACAACCCCCCCTACCCACAACCCTGTGTTTTCTTTGTTGTATCAATTTAATCCTACCGTCTATGGCTCCCAACCTCACACTCTGTGTTTTTTCTGTTCTACCAAGTCAATCCTGCAGCTCTCGAGTCCCACCTTGTGTTTTCTTTGTTGTATCAGGTCAACTCGAATTCCATGCTTCCATGGCTCCGACCATCAATATATAATATTACATGAATACAAACAAGCTTTTCCTTATACCCCTACTCCACTGTAATCGATCTACTTCCAAGTTCCACCTACCCTATCTCCTTCAGTCCTCCAGGAGAGTTTGCAGAGCAAAGCTACCAATGCTAGCCTGCCATAAACATATATAAAGAAATTTGTTTTCTTTCAGGAGCTCAACTTCAAGGTTGACTAGATTATCGACATCCTAAGAATTTACAAGTATGTACATCATTTTATCCATTCATGATGCCATCAATTATTTAAAAATTTTGTTATTTGATTAAAATTTTGTAACTTCAAAGTTCAAACACAATATTATTATTTGACTGAAATTTTGTTACTTCAAATGGGCCTTGAAGGCTTCAAATTTGAAGCCTGTACCCGAGAGTGGGTTTGTCACAAATCTCCGTCAAAGGCTGTTTAGAACGACATTTATCAATTCCCAACTGTAGAAACAACAAGAATTGATTATTTCTTCATATGTCCTGTGTATACGCATATGATTCCATGTTCTCCTTTCCTTGCCGTATTTTCCATTGTCGCTTGATCGAAGCTCTTGAGAATTTAGTTGCCCTTTAACTTTCCTGAAATGGAGGGGACAACGAAGACCATTGTTTTCACTCTGAAACCAAGTTCTTCCCTGTTCAGCTTCCACTGGCCATTGTTGGATCCCTACGGAAAGTAGGTTTGCGCAATGCACCCCCCAGCTTTAGTAAAAATCTTGGGGATTTGGGGAAGTTCCCACTCTACCAGCCTCCATGCATCTAGTTAATGAGTTAGATCAAGAATCTAGACTTTGTATCTAAAACTGTATTACATGAGCTATTTTCCCCAATTGCTTAGTCGTCGAATCAACACCTTCCTCTAGTACACGGTGTAAGATTCTTGGCATTTATTAATATGAAGACCACCGATGCTACTACACTTACAATCCGCATTCGGCTATACGAACTAGGACAAAAATGTTTTTGTAATCTTGATTTTTAGAACGACAATGCTACTTTACCTTTTGATTTTGTTGCCCTTATCGATTGGCCTGGAATAAAACAAGAACTCCAACCAGATAACAATAACTTCAACCATCCATGCATCTCCTCTCTACTTGGTCTACCTACATTTTACTTATGCTTCACAAGTTACAACCCATCCTCTACTCCATCATACCATAGATTTAGTATGTATAACAAGATCGAGGAGGGGGGCTACAGAGAAGAAGCATCCAGGGTCCTTAATCAGCTATTGAGAACAAAAGTTTCCTGGAGTCGGATAGTTCTCTTTGCTCAAACCATAACATAGCTTGTAACATATAAGGAGTGCTTAAACTTATTCTATCCCAAGTGCGTGTGGCATTCATAGTGTTGAATGAAAAATTAAAACATATATTATTGTCATTGGCATGTTGGGTACACAATTAGAGTGACAAAGAAACTTGCTATTAGTTTTCAATCCAATCCAACTTCTTTGTTGAACTATTCTCTCTAATATACTTGCCTGAAGGAGGATTATAAATGGAAATGCAGTTGTTTGATAGAGATGCATGAAAGTGAATTATGGTCCTCAATTCAACAAAATAAAAAAAAAAGTTACCATTCAAATTCTTTCCGTTCACCTTTTTTACTACGTTTCTGCATACATCTCTATTGTTCACTAATTTAGTAACCGATACAAACCAAACTCAACCTCCAATGTTTATGGCTTATGAAACAATTTCTTCCTTTTTTTTCTTACATTATCATTTTTTCCATTGTTAAGTAGGCTAGAATTTATATTAGTTTGAAGAATGCTAGTGATTTACAAAGACTGTACTTTTCCAAGAATAGGCATCACGTTGCTTTTAGAAGAGTTGAAGAACCCAATTCTTCATCGAGCTTGTCGTGTTTGAAGCAGCCTAGGAACCCATTTTAAGAGGTATTAAATATTATTATACTAGTTAAAAGTTGGATTGGAATTGGGCTAGCAAGCTAAGTGTAGTTGATGCAGAAAAAAAGATCTATAAATTTAGCTATGGCAATTCACAGTGAAGATCTCGAAAGTGGATTTTCTATGTGTCTCCTAAGTTATGTTTCATTAATAAATTCCTCATGTTCAAGCGGATCATGAAAGAGTAAAATAGTATTACTTTGGCTGTAAGAATGAAAGTTGGATTGGAATGGGGTTAGCAAGTTAACTATATTATTATACTGGTTAAAAGTTTAAGAGACAAGACCAATTTGGGAAACTGTTAAGATGGAAAAGGTGGCATAGTGGCCTAGAGACCGAGCAGCTAGATCGAGGCGATATATGGTTGTGTTATATGCATATATAATGTTCAAATTTTGATGTGCTAATACATTTTCAAATGAAAAGAATTTTCAAATAAAAAGAATGACTTATTTTTACATGGCAGCATTGAAGAGTTCAATATCTCAACCCTTCAAAGTGAAATGGGACCCCACCTGGGAACCCACCCTTCAAATTTGATCCCTGCTTCAAGGCTAAGAATAAAAAGTAGTAACATCATATACCAGCTGTTTGGTGAAATGCTCGCGTGCTAATTATTGAGCCTGGGTCGAAATTTTATGAAAAAGAACATCTGACTTTTTCTTTTTCTTTGAATCCGAGCTGAGCGCTGGGGCAATACCGAGCAGAACAAGATGAGGCACACAAAAGGAAAAAGGTTAGTCGAAGGCGTCCCTGCAACGCCCTCTAAACCAATTCTGAAAAAGCGTCTTAGGTCACCCGAAGAAGATGAGAAACTCATTAATTACATCTCGGAAAACGGCAACCCAGGCGGCTGGAGTTATGTCGCCAAGCAGGCTGGTAAGTAACCAGGTCTGTTCTTATTTCAATGATTCTCTTCATCTTTTACTCTATTCTATTCATTTCAGTAAACTGTTAAGCAATGCACTGCACATGCATTCAGGTTTGGATAGATGCGGAAAGAGCTGCAGGTTGAGATGGATTAATTACTTACGCCCTGGACTTAAACGTGGTGCATTTTCATACAAAGAAGAGACATTGATTATATACTAACAATCCGTTTCGGCAACAGGTTCACATCTCCACTCTAATTTCATTATTTTATTTTCATGTTTAAGTCCTTCCTAGATTAGGATAAATATAAATCCATAGATGCCATATTGTTTTTCGTCAATGAAATAATGGCCTCCTACCAAAGTTGATTGGTTGCTAAAACTTCTATGAATAAGTGTTTTGGTAAAAATATTATATGCATTTAACTGTGTGATTGATAAACAATTGAATGTTGTGTTTGGAGGTGGTCTCTAATCGCTGCACAATTGCCAGGCCGCACAGACAATGAGCTAAAGAATTACTGGAACTCGTGCATCCTCCTCCTCCAACTCTAACTCCAAAAGCAACACGAAATGTAACATTCCCTCCCAATATAATACCAATACCAATACCAATTCAGTGTCTGGCCATGCTCCTGATTCTTTTATGTCGTCTCACTTCTCCCAGCAGTACTTAGAGGTCATCCCTAAGGGATCGCAGCCACCCGATAACGGCTTCAACGTAGGAAAAAATCTGGAATGGTATTATAATGGTTAAGCGGTGCAAAGGATTGGAATGGTATTATAAATCTCTTTCCTTGGAAGAGTTTAGTATACCATTTAATAAGCTTGGTATTTAGCACTATATTCTTATAGACTAAGGGCTCAAAATCTGGAAAATCTGGCCATTAATAAAGCTGGGTATTTACCGTTTGGATTTGTATTTATTCACAATTTTGCACTGTGCGTTTGAATGTTTAATGTCTATTTATTTATCAAATCAATATAGATTATAGATTATATAAGTATTTATATGATTTTTTCTTTTCTTTTATCAGATCAATACTTATATAGATACTGGTAGATTATAGATCAATATTTATATAAATACTAGTAAATTATAGATTATTATAGTATTTATAATTTTTCTAAATTATATAAGGATGAGACAAGTTTATTGTCCAAAGTAATTTTATGAAAATAAACAATTATAAAAAAAATAAAAAATAACTCATAATTAACTTAATATATCAACAGACTTAACATATCAACATGATTTTCCAAAATAGTAATATGTCATATCTTTAGAGAATTCCACACAATATTAATATACACCATATCTTTAGAGAATTCAACACAATTGTTGATGTTCTATCCAAAATACTCTCACTACTGCTGATTCTGTATATTTCTGGCCTTAGTCTTCTTGTTTGATGATTAACTCTGATATCTCAAGATTTTGAAAGTTATCTTTTATTTTTTGTTCGAAGGAAATCTCCACTTAAACTGTAATTTTTTATGAGGAGGTAGTTTTTAGTTCACCTTGTCATGGCAAGTATGTTTTTATATAACTGATGACAGAGTTTAAAGTGAAAGCTGGAATTATGTATTGTATTTTGTTTTTTTTTATTCAATAAAATATTAAGTAGTAAGTCTTTTTTTTGCTTGTAAAAGAAATTAGTAGTTAAGATATGGATAACTTTTAGTTGATTAATTAATTTTTTGGTAAATATACCATTTAACTAAAAAAAAGCTAACTTAGATATAGAAACTAGCTGAAACATAGACAACAATTATAACCACTTAAATAACTATATACTAATTTAAATTTATTTAATTACTTGAGAATAACTCGTCACAGACTTAGTCTAATTCCTTGACTTTCAGTTTAAAGGCAAAGCAACATTGTAAAACAATTGATTTAATTGCTTGATAATATCATGTCGCAGTGTAAAGCTTCCTTGCCTTTCGGTAACAGCAAAGCGACATTGTAAAGAATTTATTTAATTGCTTGGGTTTATTTCTGGATAATGAATCATGCCATGATTGTTAAAAGAAGCAATGAAATATGCTCGTCGTATGTTTCTTTCCTGTAAAGATTCCGAGTTATTGCGAATAGACCCACAACGCGCAGTACTGTAACAAGAAACCTTTGTGATATATATATATATATGTAATAAAAACTTTTTCTATTTCTTCCCCGAAAGAGAAGGAGAGCATATTCACACCCGTCACCCGTCTGGCTCTTGTGCTTTGTTGACCTCGTTCAATGTCTTCCTCATCAATTTCACACTGTCGACGGAACACTATGTTTTTTCCTGCAACGATTCCCGTTTATTTCGGATAGACCAAGCAAATATTTATCATTAAAACTTTTCCCTTTTCTTCCCTCAAAAACAGAAGCAAAAGCAAGGCCAAGCGAAACCTGGCGGGTTACGGTGCTTTATTCTGGAATCTGCTCGTTGAATACCTTTCGCATCATTCTGATAAAAAAGTTGTACCCGTATGTCTCTAAACTTTCAAGGGAGAGGAACCGATTTGCAAAAAGTTCCCCATGAAATGAGAAAGTTGCTTTTGAAGATAGAAAACAGCTCAGAAAGGCTGAGAAGTGCAAAACAAGTTTGCTTTTTAAATAGAAAACAACTCACAAACGCTGAAAAGTTGTAGGACTGCTGTCCAAATGGAGGGTAAGCCAAACATCTCACATGTACATAATAAGCCAAACATGTCCCATGCACATATTTACAGCGTCAATCGTTCGACACATAATTCAGAACAAAACAAGCCACAGTGTCGGACTTTTATAGACTACTTGAGTTAATTTGTATTGACTACTTGAGTTAATTTGTATTGGCAAATTGTAAGTGTTTAGTAGTGTTCAAAAAATGTTGTTTAAATGTATCTTTACAGTTTGTCATCATGGTCTAAAAGTAACCGAAGCATTAAAAATCTAAATAAAAAAAAAAAAAAAACATAGAAAAATGTTTAATGTTTAAGATTATATCATCAATAAAAATAATAATTTAAATTTAATTTGAGTCAATATGTAATTTTTTATAATATTTTATTAGTTTTTTAAAATGACATATATCAAGGATGAACACAAAAAGAGTTACACATCTCTAATGAGTTTGCGCTTTTTCGACCCAACAAATTAAAACTCTACTTTAAATAAAAATAAATAAACAATAATTATTTTCATAAATTTTAAAAAATAATTGTCAATCATTAATCTTTATAAAAACTAAACATAAAAACAAAAAGTTAACATAAAGAAGATCCCAACTCAAAACACTCAAACATTAACTTTATTTAAAAAAAAACAAAATTATTATTATTAATCTTATGAGACTCAGTAACCATAGCTCCCCATGAAATTTAATTATCAAAACCCCCCCTAAAAGATATTACTTCTAAGTACAAAAGTGAGATTATTAAAGCTTTTAAGTTTTTGTTTTAGTGCTAAATCAATGGTCAATGTTGGACTAGTGGACATCAAAGTAATGGCCACTTCTAAATATCAAGTGATTAACACCATGTTTTTCATTTTCCTAATAGTTGTTGTGCATAGATCCTTTCGGTTGAGTTAATAATAATAAATTCCATATATATATAATTAACAATTGAGAGGAGGAAGTGCAGAGCCAAAGGCTCGCACACACAGAGGGAGAAACACTCAACTCATCTTGTATTACTGAATAAACTTACATATATAGATAAATGATCAACCAAACTAGATCCTAGAAGAATGGATCAGATCCTATAAAGAAGGAACTAACAAACCATTTCTACATTATCTCTAACATCCTCCCTTAATGTAGAAATGGATCACAATACCGAATATGCCTGTAGTTTCAGGCTTACAGATCAGCAAAGCAAATTAACAATCTAGAGTTCCAAGCCTTGAACTCTATAGTCCTCCTTCTGCTTCATTTTGACCTTAGTTGTTGTAAGATAATATTTGTTTATGTTTTCCCGTTTCCTGCTCTTCCAGTTTAGCTTGAAGTCTTCACACATTGATGTATAGTGCATTCTATTATTTGATTGAGCCTCTGCTGTCTTGGATCTTCCTTCAAGTTCAACACATTCTGCAAAATTAGTAATTGTCATCCACGTTCATCTACAATCAGTTGTATTCCGTGCAGTGGAATTATGCAACAATATCTCTTTAGCGTCTCCAAACCCGATACATTCTTCATCACAAATATACTCCACATTTTCACCATTCTTTAGCTTTTCAAGCCAGTCTGTAATAAACTTCAACTTTGCATCAAAATCAACTATTGTTTCTTCAGCTGCTCTAAATCCAACCAGCAACTTATCAATTAAAATCATTTCTAAATTGATTGAAATTTGTTCTTCTATTGTAAAATATTCTTCATCATATCTAGGTTTAGGGTCAAATTGTATTGTAGCATCGTACAATATATAATAAGACATATTGATTGTTTTTCTTTACTCAGGCAGCTGGACAAGCCAGCAGCCACCCAGTTCTCCTTCCTTCTTCACGCTTCTTCTATGCAACAGAAGGCAGCTCTTTCTTCAACAACGAACATGAATAGATGGCTCCTATCAATCGGATGATCTTGCAGATTGGTTAATTTGTAGCTCCTCTTGATTGCAGGAAATAGCTTGTTCCCTTCACTAGAGATTCAGACCTTCAAATGGTATTTCAATAGATCTCCCAAATAGCGTCCATTCAGCGACCTTTTCCTTGGTAGCGGATCTTATCCCAACCTCATGCAACAATATCCTTCACACGTTGGCTGGATTTGTGGGCTCTTTCTGATCCTAAACTCGGATCCACAAAGCGGGCTCTTCCTGGAATTGTAGTAAATGACAGCTAATTTGCTGATCCTAAACTCTAAATCGTTAATTTGCTTTGCTGATATGTAAGCCTGAACTATAGGCATATTTAGTATTGTGATCCATTTCTACATTAAGGGAGGATGTTAGAGATGATGTAGAAATGGTTTGTTAGTTCCTTCTTTATAGGCTCTAATACCAAATTAACAATTGAGAGGAGGAAGTGCAGAGCCAAAGGCTTGCACACACACAGGAGGAGAAACACTCAACTCATCTTGTATTACTGAATAAACTTACATATATAGATAAATGATCAACCAAACTAGATCCTAGAAGAATGGATCAGATCCTATAAAGAAGGAACTAACAAATCATTTCTACATTATCTCTAATATATATTTTGTATGGAATGCTGGAAAAAAACATTTAGTGCCATGTATAGAGATTACAATTGATCAAACCAAGAGAAAGCCAACAAGGGATCATCAAAATAAAATTTGTCAAGCTCAAAAATTTTAGAAGAGATTCATGTTTTCAACCTTGTGTATTTAACTAAAATGGTGTATTGTTGGTTAAACATGGTGTATTGTGGTTTAAACTCAAAATTCTTAGAAGATACTCAAAATTCTTAGAAGATATTCCTACACAGCAACATTAAAAGTAAAATTTGTCAAATTCAAAAATTTTAGAAGAGATTTTGATTCTTTTATTATAAAATAAAGTAAAAGTACTTAAGCTTTTATTACTAAAGTGTTCAATAATGTGAATGTTATTCATCTCTATAGTGAATCTCTTGAAGATAAGTGGGCTGTTGAAAAGGTATTAAAAATTTTCTTAATAAATTTGATTATGTCACAATTACAAGCGATGTTATGGATTTTTTTAGTGTTTATTAAAAGTGTTTAACTTTACACCATCAAAGTATCGTCATGTAGAATATGGCTTAAGCAAGAGGATCGGTACAATTGCTAAACATTCACTTTTTAACCAACACTACACACCACCATTACTAGTCACATGTTACTATGAAAAGTACAAAGAGTAAATACATTTAGCATTGCAATAATGCCAATCGCTGATAGAGTTGGATGCATGAAATGTGGGATAACATGCAGGGCACGGAGAATGAAGTAGTGCTTCATGTTGCTTGCTTGAAGTTGCACATGGCAGCAATGAATGTTTCTTTCTGTGCTACCTCAACAACACCAATCTTTCAGGTGAAGAGCAATAACGATGAAGCTGAACCAAGTTTTCATATATTTTTGCCATCATTTAAAACAAGAATTTTTGAGCATTTTCATTGTAAAGAATGCTTAACTAACTACTGTTCAAAAAATATTTGGGAAAGGCCCATTTCAAACGTGGTTCGCTGGAAATATGGATTTCTTCATGCCTAGTCCTTGTGTAATGGTTACAGTGTATGCACACAATGGGAAAGTTCACGAAGCCCTGAAGCTCTATCGGAAAATGCCCATGCATAACACAGTCTCTTGGTTTACAATCATTGTAACACAGTTTCCTGGTTTACAATCATTGTAACACAGTCTCTTGGTTTACAATCATTGTAGGATATGTGCAAAATGGGTAGGCTATGGAAGAGTTGAAGCTTTTCTAGCAAATGTAGGTGGTGCCCTTTCACCACAAGAAAAAAAATAGCCAGAAGCTCTTGCATTGCAGAGTCAAAACTGCAGTTGATGATATTAGTTGAGATCCAGTTAGACCTCAATGCACAATAAAACTTCGTCCAAAAGGATTGGTAAGTGATGATTTTTTCTTTTATTTTTACTAAAAGTGTATCTTTAATGATTTAAATTTAGTATCATTGGTCTGCAGTTCGTGAGATTAATTGAAAGCTCAGTTAGGGATGATTTCAATAATAATTATCCCACTACCTACTCTTAAAATTTTAAACTGTTGATACTATGTTACTCTTAGGCATGCCGCTGTTGCAGGGATGTTCCTCCATATTTTAGTCCAAGCAGAAATAGTGGTAGTTTTTGCATTTTACTAAATTGAATCCTATATTTGTATTCTGCAATCAACTAGAAAATGCACTTGATTTTACTTTTCTCAGAGCTAACATAGAATCTATTACGGCGCGGGAGAGGGATGCTTCTGAAGTGAGTTACTTGTATTATGAATTGTACTAAAAGAGACACTCTTGTACTTCATGGATTGATAGGGCTTCAATTGAATGGGTTTGTTTTGTTGCTCCCAATATTCAAATTGTTTTAAGATTCGATTCATGGCTGTTATAGAGTGAATTGTTGGATGAATTCTGACGTAAAAATATGGTATCCTCGTATCAATACTTTTTTGTTGATCCGAGTACACCATAAAAACTGTGGTTTAGGTGGGACCTAAGGTGTTTTGGTCTATGCCTGTCTTGCTCTATCCAGTCAACCCAATGTATCTTAGCTAATGAAACCAAGCTAGCTTTCATATTGGACTGTTCAACCATCAAATTCCAGCATTATGATGGACTGAAAAAATTAGAATGTTTACAATCATTAGAGCGACATTGACTTTGAATTTATGAGGAGGATCCTAAGGTTGTCTCATGTGTAGAAAAGAGGCAACACAATTCTGTTTACTGCCCTTGACAAATTTAGTAATTTGTTTCAAATAATATCAATCACATCCCAAGGCATATTAAGAATGGAAATTGATGTTGAGTAACCTTGGCTTGCAAGTTTTTTTCTTTGCTCGGCTATGTTTAGTTGTAGGTCCACAACAATTTCTCATACACTGCTAGTGGTGAATTTCTCACAAAATACATAAGGGCGTAGATATGGATGCATTGGGAGCTTTGGGTGATGCTCATATCATTTTCATTTTATGCCCAAGAAATTGCGACCAACAACTAGACGTACCTGGTTATATGCAGCATTGTAGACAACTTATTCCATAGTCTACCAATTCAACAAGTTGGTGAACTGACATGACTCGGAACAGACTGAGAGGGCTAGCTTGACCACTCTAGTCTCTTTTGCTTCTTCCATTTATGTTGATATCGATACAGCAAGTTGTCCAATTGTCTCACCACCACTAGTAGCCAATACTAGTGCCATTGTAATTTGGAATGGCAGTAGCCAACAATAGTGCCATAAGTGCAATATGGAAGTACAATTGTCCTTACAATGCCTGAACGAAGTATAATATTTCATGGAGGGAAACACTACAAGTATTTTCTTACTATGCAATTATGTGCATTGCCAACTTCTCCTGCAGTGTTGCCTTCACCGCCATTGTCGCCTTCACTGCAATGTCAGTGCCTTCACCACCACTACCGCTGTGCCACTGATAAAGTGATACTGCTTGAAATTGCTTATCAGATGTTTATCAATGGATTCGGATTTGCTTCGGCAAATAACAAAAAGGCCCTGTGGCCTCCGATATCCATATATGCATATGAATTTGACTCTATATTTGATCTACTGAGCTCCGTTCTTGTCTCTGCAATATTTATACACCTCCCTAATTTGGCTATTAGTGCTACTTCTTAAGGTTCTATTGCTTTTGGGACTGCTATCCCTGGGACTTCTATAAATCAAAGAAGGCCCGATCCATGGGACTGCTATAAATCAAAGAAGTCCCGAGAAGGTTGGATTGAGGTGGTGAATTGCATGCCACCGCCATAGGCTGATAGAAATTTTGGTGCAGATCGCCACCGCTTGATAGAAATTCTAGTGCAGACAGCCACCACTTGACAGAACTTCTCGTTCAGACCTTGATCAATGATATTATTAATTATTGTTTCATTTATATATTAAAAACGTGGGTTATGCACACTGGCATTAAATATGGTTGATCTTAGTGCTTGCTCCACAAAGACATTGGTATCAATGCTCGTGTAAATGATAGAAAATGCTGGTAAATGATAGAAAATGCTGGAAAACACCTGTATTGAAAGCACATAAAAGCCCATCAAAGAACACACTGAGAGGGAACCATTCCCAATACCTACGCTGTCGCTGTCGCTGTCGCTGCGGCAATAACGCTTCAAAGTATAAGCCAATCAACTTTCACAAAAATTTGATTTTTATATTAAAAAATAAAAAAAGTTTGAAACTTTGGTTAAATTGTGATTAATAATGGTTAGGCTCAGAACTCTATAAAAAATTATTACATGTAATATCTTTGATTCCAAATTAGATTTTGTATATTATCTAAATAGCTTCCACTCAAATCATATGAAAAAAATATATATATTTGTAAAGTCACGTGAGAGTGAGAAGGGAAAGTCATTTTTGCCAATGATAATTTCATGAGAAAAGATGTTCTTTCCACACAATATAAGAAGTGATATTATGTGGGTAATGATACATTGTTTTAATTTTAAATCATAACTTTCTTAGCAATGAATAGCAAAGTTTTAAAATTTACAAAATCAATTTTGAAGGAATGTTTTATAAGATTTTTAACAACATTCGTCTAGTGAATTAAGGTTTTATGATAAATAATATGATATTTTTATTAAAAATGGAATGAAAATGTTGCTTAGTTGAAGGCCATAGGTCATGAATATTTACTATGGTATGATAGGTTTGGACACCTTAATTTTAGATATTCATCATCCTTACAAAATAAAAACATGAAAGACACTTTCGTTAATTTATAGATTCAAAAAATAAGGTACATGAAGATTAAATGATATAGGAAAGCAACAAAGACATTGATTTTTCCATAGTCATTGTAGAACCAATAAGCGTTTGGATTTATTACATGCAAATATTTGTGACCCCATACAAACTTTGTCTCTTGTTAAGAGCAAGTATTTTATTCTCTTGAAGCTTTGCATCTCCACGCCCATCCTGCCAAATTCGTGCTCCTTGCTTTCATGAATGCAACGGTTCAAAAGAGAAAACCCACTACACCTAGAACATGTGCCATATAGACACGATTTTTCATAATATTTTTGTTCTTCAGGCATTGGACACATGATGTTGTGGATAAAGTCTCTTGATGCATTCGGTGGTAGTATGGATTCATTGTAGCCCTGCACAATGTTAGTATGCAAATCACAAAATATATGTTTATATGTGTCATAATAATATTCATATTCTACGTGGTATCTAAAACAACAGGTGATCCGATCAATGCATATACGAACGTATCATGGCTTTCATTTCCCAAAGGACATTTGGCCCAGGTTCAGTTGTTTGTGCTCATTCCTGAATCTCTCATAGAGTTTAGTCTGTGTGGTGTCAAGGAAGTATTTAACATGGGGTCCATGTTCAGTAGAACTTTTTCTCAGCTTTAGCACATCTCTTTGGTTTGATGAAGGTATGGTATGATCATGCCAAAAATTTTGTACTAACTCGTTGACAACATCAATTAGCTTCCTATCTCCATGAGGCAACCTACCAACAAAAGCCCAACAATCTTTTCCACCCGGAGTGTCAAGATTTTCTCTTATACCAAAGTACTTTTTAATAGTTTTTCTATTTAATCTAAGAATGTGAGAAGTGTGTGATAGCAGGCGATGTTGCCTTGTGGACTTGCTTACATTTGATTCCGCTAACACACGATGATCCGCACAAAGATCTTTTGTAAAAGACTTCTTCCCAATTGCATTAAAAGCAGATTGGAGATTTCTAGCAATATGACTGCTAGACTCTGAAATTTTAAACATCTTTAAGCCCAAATTTCTCCTAACAACAGCTAAACAATGTGACTTTAACAAACATAGCAATAATCGACATTTACCTGCATCACCTTTGGATTCAAAATATTCCTTGACAATTTTGTTGCATTGACATTCGATAGTGCATTTTGGAAACTTACGTTCATGGCCTGATAGAGCACTTTCATCTACATGAATACTTCTAGGAGTTATTCTTCTTGCACTGGACAGACGAGGTAGGGAAGGTGGACATGAGACATGAATACTAGAGCTTGTTTGTTGTGGTGCTTCATTCACACATTGGGCCATAATGGGAGTGTGCTCGACATGGTTGTGGTCTTCTTAGGGAGATTGCAAATTAAGCACTGCTTGTGTGTCCATCTCTACACATGCAGCATCTCCCAATATTCCTGTGTCATGAGGAACTTCAGCATGACTCGTTGATGGGTTGTTGGTTGGAGATTATGTTGAAGTTGGAATTTGAGTTGGGTCCGTTGGACGCGACCTCTTTAACTGTGGTTCTGAACAAGAGGTTTTCATGTTAGCAAGTGTGTTAGGATCAGTGGTAGGATCTGGGGCAATGACAGGACCATGTCTCACTCTTTCCATTCCCAACCTGGCCTTTTCTCTAAGGACCATGTCTCACTCTTTCCATTCCCAACCTGACCTTTTCAATGGGCATATTCCTTCTATATTTTTTTGTTCTATTGCATGAGTTTCTCATCTCCAAAAGTCTCTTTAACAAAACTATCAGGCCTACCCCTACAAAAGAAACAATAGATAAGATATTAGTTCCATTAAACAATGAACTTGACACATTCCAACATAACTTACCACTTTACAAATTAACACATACAACTACAGACTATGTTGGATTATTTGTGTTCGAATAAACATCATTATCCCTTACAATTCCAATCAATATAGATGCTGGTTGGTCAATTGTAGAGTGGAGAAACTAGTGTCTTGCCTCGCCATGAATTCATAAAAATTATGGTAATAGCACCCTACAACAGAGATGGCTAGAGATGCCTTGGGAATAGTTTGATGGTTTTTCTACATCAAATAAGGTAAAGAGAATAATTTTACTAATTACACAATGAGGAGGTTTCAAATTCCCCCAAGGAAGGAGAATTCAATGAGGTAGAGGCAAGTAGTGAAGCTCAAAGGCACGATATTAAAGAAACATTATGATAAACATAGCCTGAAGATGAGATCATGGACAAAATTACATGAACTAATCAATATGGACCCTCTCCCATGATTGCTTCTTAGGAATTTATTCAAATTGAAGAGGCTCCAGAGAGAGCTTCATCATAGATGGGAATGTGTGGGGGAGGAATAGTATGATAGTTTATGCTATAGGTTTTGATATGGTGTACAATGTGTAAAAGATGGAGGTTTATTAAACCATTTATTTGTATTTTTTTCAAATGAAAATGATTTTATGCTAGAGATGCCTTGGAAATATTTTGATAGTTTTTCTACATCAAATAAACATAGCATGAAGATGAGAGCATGGACAAAATTTCATGAACTAATCAATATGGACCCTCTCTCATGATTGATTCTTAGGATTTTATTCAAATTGAAGAGGCTCAAGAGAGAACCTCATCCATACCATCCTTGTGTGAAATCAAAATATATTCATGGTAATAATTATTGGTTTACATTGCATACTTCATCTTGTTTAGTTTTCATATGAGTTTTTTTAGATGTGAACTTGGGAATTCTTCTTGTCAAATTCATTGTTGTCTATGCATGGATATTTCTGTAGGCATCTTATTAAAAAAAAAGGCATGGGAGAATATCAAATCTTGTGAATGAAAAGAATTATTTACAATTTGCCATACCTATACAAATGATCTCCACTTGCAATGGAAACTGGTAGCTTGAATGTATTCACTAGATTCCAAGACCACTGAAGATGTTTGTTAAATTCCAAGAGTGATTTTGTGTCCAATAGATCAATGAGTGTCCAAAAGATCAATGAGTGTGAGCCAATAAGCAACCTGTAACAGCTTGAAACCCACGAAAGAAAGAAATCCCATGTTTTTTGGTAGAATTCCCAGGAATAGAGAACTCTATTTTTTTAACTAGCAGCAGAGAGGCACACGCGGGTTTAAATGCATGCACGCGGGTTTAAACACACGCACATGTGTTTGTAGCGCGTACATGTCACTAGCACACATGCGATAAAGCACGCACATGTGACCTTGCATAATGTTTACACCATTTATTGCCCAACGTTTACACCATTTAATGCCAAACCTTCCCCCACTTCGGACTCGGTGATGAAATTTGAAGGGTGGGTCTTAAATTTTTTTGGAAGGGCATTTGTTCTTGGATTCCTTCAAAGATGAAGAGCAATTTAAATAATTGTACTTCAATTGACAAGTATAAATTAACTAAATCCTTCCCCCAAAAAATGCAAAAAACAAATATTGCCCATCCAAATTTTTATAATCTTAAATAATTGAGCACTCCTGAATATCTACATGATAAAATGGTATCTTTTCAATAAAAGCGAATTTGAACACAATAATTTGACAGATATGTAACATTAATTTTACAGTTCATTAAATTAACAATTGTTTTGTTGTATTTTTTTGGGTTAGACCACACTTCATTGTACAGAAAACTACTTAGACTACACAATAACCATATTGCATCCTCCGCATGATCTTATGCATAGTGCAAGACGTTGTAACTAGATATAGTCTTAAAATCAAACTAGAATCATGCGAAAATTACTTATTGTTAACTACGTACAAAAACAAGCCACTAAGCAAAACGAGGCTATAATAAACCTACAACCAAAATATACATATAAAACCAACCGAAACCTTAATTCAAACTAGAGAGAGGGCAATCATCCAAGCTTGAGAGATGTAAGAATGATGAACATCAAGCACCTAAGAAAAAATAATATATACCTCAAAAAAACATTAAAAAAAAATCCTCCATACCAAGCAAGTTAGCAACGCTAGCATCATAGGGGCATTGGCATCAAAATTTGTTGTTCAAGACTTGTCATGACAACACATAGGTATGGGATGGAGGGGAAATGGAATCAATCCTATGTCAACTTGAGCCTTGCGACTGGATACATGTTTGAGTCTCGACAATCTATGTTTTAAATTGAACCAGAATAACAAAAGAAGTCTGTTAATGACTCGATTTGCAAAAATTCTAGATACATGAGTAATTAAGAGCTTGAGGCTCTAAAATTCGATATGTTTTTTACCAATCCACGATTCAGTGAATTCATAGTCAATGGAATGAAATTTAAGTTATTTAATGAAAGAATTAATGTATCTACCTCTATGTCGAAACTGTTTTCCATGCTGATGCGGGCCACTTCCCTCCTTGTTGTCTTACCACAAGGCATGAGAATGAGGAATAAGACATAAAATTATGGACTTCACCATCAAAGAAGCCTTACAATCACATTCGTAAGGAGTGCTAACAAGATCGCAACAATCCAACATGTCAAATCTCAGATGATAGTGTCAATTAAAGACTTATATGTAAATTTAATATAAGACTTACTTATAGTTGTCTCAGGACCTTACTCTTTGCGTCGTGACACATTTGATAATTTATGGTTGTCTATGCGCCTTGACCCAATTGATATTATAATGTGAGGATGTGCATTCATAATAATCCTGATTTATAACTATGCGATGAGGATTTAAATGGAAGAGGATGTAAATACATGTTATTTTTGTACATATTTTGGTGGCGAGTGTCGAAGAGAAACGTGGTGATAAACCACATATGTTTGGAAGGACGAAGGGAGATTACATGATCATGATCATGCCACCCATCAAATTGAAGACAATTCTTGAGCCAAAAATTGTTTTTTTAAATTTTATTAATAACCATTGTGGCACTTTGGTCCAAATGTTTTTTCTAACTCATTGTTTCTCCATATTGTGTGCCTACTGCCACCTCTCTATATCAATGCATAAATCAATCTCTGCTTGGTTTTTGGTTATAGTTACATGCCATTATTTGTAGTTGCATGCCATTGAGTGGTGTTTAGAGTTTTCGTGAGTCTGTGACATTCATGCAATAAATGATGTCTTGTAGAGGAGGGCTCATCAAAGAGGCAATTTGAATTTCATTTTGACAAAAAACATATTTTTTAAAGATCAAATACCATGAATGCATCCTCAGACTACCATGCAAGACCATGGATATGTTGCAAAGCATTGAACATCATCGAAGAATGAAAATAGGTTCCTCGAGATCTTATTGAAGCATATTGAGATCAATTGAATTCCACTTGAGCCTTAATTGAAAATTCTATACCTCAAGTGTCATGAATAGCACATAGAATCCATGACACTATCCCTCTACAAGGAGTCTTTTGCATATGAATTAAATATTGTTGCCATTATAATGTCTTGGGCATCAAGGATTTATCTTGGCTCCTTAACCATGGCTAGTGGAGGGAAACAAGAGCCTCCAACCCAAACTCATGCTTCTTAGGCATAAACACCATGAATGAGTCCCTGGACCACCACATATTAAATCTATAGGGTATTAGTCAACTTCAAGTGTGTTATGTGTGCCATGACTAGGTTAGTTGTGAACAAAAAATGGGTCTCGAGGTCTGACCAAGGTATATGGACAACAAGAAGCTCCTCATGCCTTAAATGAAGCTTCTTAGGCTCAAGCACCATGAACAACACCTACAACTCAAGAATCTTCTTAGGATACGATGTTGAAGGCATCTTCAAACCACCACACATAACCCTTGTGGGGTATCTCTAGCAAATGTAGAGGGATACATATACCATGATTAGGCTACAATGCATGCCTTAAAAAAGATTATGATGATGATGATGAATATGATGATGATGAGGAGGAAGATGATGATGATGATCATAACTAATATCGTCATCCTCCTCCTCCTCCTCCTCCTCCTCCTCATCATCATCATCGTAATCGTCACCATCATCATCATCATCATCTTCATCATCAACATCTTCGTCATCATATTCATCATCAACATCATCACTAGTATAAAATGAGAGATAAGTGACTAGGTGACAAAAAAATTTAGTCACCACTATTTTTTCAAGGGATAAATGACTAAAATTGGGCAATTTTAAGTAAGCCAACTAAAAATGACTAAGGTAAATGACTAATTTAGTCACGGGATAAAATATATGACTGGATAACAAGTGACTAAAGTAAAAATGACTAACATAAATGACTAATTTAGTCACGGGAATATAAATATGACTAGCTAACAACGATTAATGTGAATTAGTCATTTATATTAGTCATTTTTAGTTGTGCCACACTAACAATGGAAAATTTCAATTTTGATAATGAATTTGTACAATATTTTACTAAATTTTAGCAATGCATATGGATTTAGAGATCTTACTATGGGGGTCATGGTCCATGTGTGTGGTCCCAAACCACCATATTAGCCCTCCGCAAGGGATATTTGGCCTGGAAGTGGGATGTGGTGCTCATTTTGAAGTTTAAAATAGTACTAGATATGGTTTCTAACACCACATAAACCTATGGCCCTAACAGAATATTCTAGCCATCCAAGGCTAAGAAGATCACCTCAATCAACCATACATGGCCTCTTTAAGGTATCATTGGCCAATGATTGAGGATATTCATACTATTATGTGGTTTTGAGAAGTATGTAGGTGTCTTAGGGCCTTAGGAATGATTCTCTAGAGAAGAAGACCATGCCTTTGGCTCTAAAAAACGCATTGAGCCATATAGAACCATGAACAATGCCTCAAAGAACCACACATGGGTTTTCAAAGGTATCCATGGAGCTTTGTATCTAGGTATCGCGGCCTTGAGGATTTGGACATGGAAAATAGAAGAGACATGAACCTTGGGCCCTGAAATATTTTAGCCATCCAAGGATAAGAGGGTTTCCTTCACCAACCACACATGGACTCCCGAGGGTATCATCATCGTATAATTAAATATGGTGATTCCATCAGGCATGTTTGAGAAATATGTATGTGTATCAATGCCTTGTGAATTCCATTGTAAGGGAAATACCATGCCATTGCCCCTAAAGAAACCACCGAGGCATCCAAAACAATGAACAATTATTAATTAAGATACCACATGTGACTATGGAAGGGTATCCATGGCATTATATATCTAAGTTTTGGGGACTCTGGGGCTTCAACATGGTCATGGGAGGATGATCATGATGAAGATGTTGATGATTATGAAGATGATGAAGATGACGATGATGATGAGGATGATGATAATGATGATGATGAGGATGAGGATGAGGATGAAGATGAAGATGATGATGATGATGATGATGATGATGATGTTGACGAGGCAGAGGGTGACGATGCTGATGATGACGATCATGACGAAGATGTTGATGATTATGAGGCATTGATTAGTTTGTGAGCTTCATTAATGCTAAAAGTAGTGCTAAATATTAGATGGTTGGGTCCTTTTACCTCATCATCACACATGCTTGGTATTTTCTAGTAGTTAGTGCTTTTTCTTTCATAGTTAGTAGAATGCATCTCAATACCATATTTTTTCCATGAAAAAATTCCTCAGGGAAACTCTTCAGGCACTCTCTCACATTTCATGAATGGTGCCTAGAGTGAATGTTGTTGATATACAACATGTATGCATAACCTCGAGGGACTGAGGTGGATTTGATATTGCGACCTCTTTGGCTAATATGACTTCAGCATGCCAAGTCAAACCACTTGAGTCAACCTTAGGGGATTTTTGCATTCCACTAACGAATGTATGGACAAGTGAAAATAAATCAACACACATTTAGTGGATCTATGTTGATATCTACTGTAATCGATTAATATGGAAAAATCCCTATTTCATTTTCTTAAGACACGCATATTTCTTCTTATCGAGCCAACCGATGAGTAGGGATCATGACATACACCCAAAAATAGATTGTTTATTCACTATCTTGTTCAAATTAAATATTAGTGAACCCACACAAAAAATAATATATTCATCCACACAAACATTAGGATGTCTATATTAGCAATGTATAAACTACAAATTCCCATTAAGTTTATAAAAATGTATGGCAATGTATGGAGAGCTTGAAGTTGACAAAATCTTCAAGCAACCGACTATTCAAGTATTAACAATCTCATGATATGGCATTTATCATCTACTTAAGGGATACAAATGTTTTGTCTTCTAGTCTATTCATATTGTCTACATTGAACAAAGTACATAAATTCCCAAAGTGGAAGAGACAAACAAGGAAGATGATAATTCATCTTGAATATTGGCCTTCCATGCATAAAATATTGAGCTCCTCAACTACATCAATATGTCATGTCTACAACAAGAATCATTGCACTATGTTATGAAATGCATATCACATGATTGAAATTTATGCCTATGTGACTAGGTCACAACACCACAAGTGTGTGACAAAGAATATCAGTGTTTTTATAACACACCGTTAATTGCCAAGTTTAATTTGTGTATAATATTCACCATTGAAATGTGCATCGTGCACCAATACCTTTATACTAACATGCATATCAAAGACAACAACCAAATCCACAAGTATGTGCTTAAACAAATTCTTAATGAACCTCTCTCATCAATTAAGGTTGTTGGTACTTTAATTAATTAAGTTGAGATACACTTTTCTACATATTTAAGGTTGTTGGGACTTTAATTGATTGAGATAATTATACACTTTTCTACATAATTAAGGTTGCTGAGACTTTATGATCTCGGTGTGCCTATTTAGTCAAATTCAACCATGACTTGCACTTAGGCTTGTCCATTGAGCTGCTTCATCATTGAGGGGAACCATTGATTAGGGCTTCATCATTAGGGCTACATTTATCCTCTTTGGGATTATTTGACATTGTATCTCCTCCTTAATGTGATAGGTTTATCCCCCTTTGGGATTATTTGGCATTGTATCAACATCCTTATTTCATGGTCTATCACTCTTGATAGAGCACACATTATGTTTAAATCAAAACCAAAACATGCCTTTAATATGTTTAAATCAAAACAACTACAATCTAGACTTTTCTTATTATTTGTATGCACGCATTGCTATCATTGCATTCGAACCTTGGATCTGATTTTTGTCATATGTGCGATGTTGGGCTTCATATTATAGGAAAAGGGTTTTAGTGTGTATTTTTTGGGTGGAGAAGAAGAGTCTCTAGGACTTTAAGATGTTGGACTGTACTCATTGGATTCAAACCATATACCTAATTTCTATCGTCTGTGCAGCGTTAGGGCTTCATATTACAAGAAAAGGGTTTTAGCACGTATTTTTTCGGGGAAGAAAAAGAGTCTCCAGGGATTTGATATGTTAGACTACATTCATGGTCTATACAGATCTCACATGTGCATACCACAATAGCACTGGCTGAGGAGATAGAAGTGGTTGCCCCTCTAATTTCTCAACCCATCATGCCCAAGGAATAACTCACCCAACATGATGATGTTGTATATACATTTGCTATGGAAATAACTATGCAAATATACATATATACATTTTTTTTAAGATGTTTTTTATTATTTATATATAATATTAATTGTTAGGTATTTGGGGATATATATATAGTTTTGAAATTTATTATAATACGTAAAATTAAAAAATTAAAAAAGTTAAAAAAAAAACAAATTAAAAAAAAACAAATCTTCATTCTACCAAACCACACCATAGTGTGGACTGCAATTAGACAATTTGGGTTTTGGCGCCAAAGTGAAGAGGGGATTTGGGTGCCAATGTTGAACTAGTTCCAAAATCCTCCATCTTCAAGGGTTCGAACAATTCTCCATCTACCTTTTTACCTGCCTTTTGCATTTACATTTTCTTGTCATTCATTCTTTTGTTCTTTGCAAGTTGAGAAATTCTTACCATTCATCTTTGAGGGTGCCAAAAATACACCATATGCAGGTGATCACTATGGAAGAAATGGAGTGCACATTTATTCTCAGCAACAGTGGCACTTCCCCATGCCTGGCCTCTTTCACCAATAGCATTGCCTTCCCAATACCGAATAATCACCCATTAGTGACAGGTCTTTAATAGGGCCTAACCCATTAGTATGTTTTCTTGTTGTTTGATTTTCTAATTTGATATTGGTTAAGGATGTACGAATTGCTTTATTTTGCATATATTCAAGTTGAATAAGAGGTCATAGGTTTATTTCCAAATGTGTCATTTTGAAGGATAAATGACAACTGTTTGATGAAATTGCTGAGTGAGATATGATCTCATGGAATGCTCTAATCTCAAGATACGCCAATCATGGGTTTTGCAAGGAGGCCCTAAAATAGTTTTGCAATATGGGAATCGAAGGCAAGAGATTGGATTTAAATTTGCTAGCATTCTAAACACATGTGCCAAAATTGGAGACTTCGAAAAAGGCCAACAAGTCCATGGTTGGGTTATTAAGTATGGATTGGAGTCTCATATATTTGTGAGAGAATCAAACTTGCTGATGCCAAAGCAAGCACCCCATCAGATTAGGAAAATGATCAGACATAATCTCATATCAAGACACAGATAATAGTGCAAGTGATGCATGGAGAAACCTTAAGTTATTTCATTCACGAGCTACAGCATTCAAGTTAGCAAAATTCGCCCCCAACAGCTCAAACGTTTCTGCTCTTTTTAGGATTAAAGGAAGATGCAACAAATATTTGAGTCGTAGTTTAGTTCTAACCTGGTGAAAATTCAGTGAAAATATGTTTTATTACGTTTATAATTAAGAGGCAAGATATATGGTGACAAATCTGGTGAAAGGGAATAAGCATTGTGGGAAAATACTCATGATACCTGTTTGAATAACACTATTTTCTGTGATGTGGAAACAAATGCAATACACTTTCGCAATGAATGTATTATGTATTATGAATGTATTATGTATGTTCTATAAAATGCAATACACTTTCGCAATGAATGTATTATGTAACTATGCAAACATGATTTTTACTATGCATTAGTTTAAATGTTTACATTCTGATCTTGTTGAATTTCTAATTTGCACTAACAGGTTTTTGTGTCTCGGGCTGAAGCTCATGCGGAACTCCAACAAGTGATCTTATTTGTTGCGGAGGTCAATTTCACGAATTACACTGATCTTGCACAGTTTTTAAGGCCTTTGTTGACCTATACAATGATGCAAATTTCAGTATCAACTGCTTATACTCGCTTTCCTCAACGCCTTCATTCTTTCTTGGTATCGCTATCATGTACTCATCCCTCTCAAGGGCTGTGGATTTCCAGGATTCTGGTAGAGTGTATCAAGTTTTATCCACAACAAACTGCAGAAGTAAGTTATTTCCGATGACCAGTTATTTTAAAATGCTAACAGTTCATTCTTTCTGGGATATGGACATTTTGCAAATTCAAATGAATTGAAGTAGGGATGATTTTGTGAATAGCGGGAAAGACTTTGTAGCATCCCTTCTGAATTGAGAAGACATATCTCAGATCTACATGATCCAATTCAGTTCATTTTTATGAACTGTGCATAGAAGGGAATAGCTGCATATAGGAAATTCGTTTCTACATACTAGGGAATTATGTTGCTACCATCTGGAGAATTTCAACAAATATATAAAGATTTTTGAAAGTCATTGATAGAGGCAAAATTGTTCTTACTGTCTTTTTTTTCTGGTTATTCATAATGGCATTCTGTTATTCTGTCATATGTCACCAGCTACATTTAGTAACATTAACTATAAATTTCTGTTTTTTGTCCAAGGCAATAATTAAATTTTAATCTATATTATTAAAACATTTTTGTTGATGCGAGATACTCACCTTGTTGAATATATATATATATATATATATATATTTGCCTAGTTGTTTTTCACCTGAAGTATGTTATATGAATATACTCCCACTGTTATTTAACTTCATTTTTTTGTTCAATTGTGTTTAGGAAATTGGGACAACTATTGGTTTCGCTGAAGAACTTGTGGCAGCTTTTGAGATCTCCATGAAAAAATTAACCCAAAAGGTATGGTTACTTGAAATTGCATTAGGTGCCGTATTGAATACTGCACTAGTTTTGCAAACCAGTCCTTAAAATATTAACAAGGGAAGATATAACTGCATTTCAGAGTAGAACTAGATATAAAATAGGCTAGTAGAAAATAATGCTTTAGGTCATTGACAATGAGCATAGCATTGTTTGTTCATGGTATTCCTGGTATATGCAGGGATCTGTGAATATTGTATAGCAGCATGACATACAGAACAAAATCATAGCTTGATCATTTGGAAGATCACTATAAACACTAAACTATGTCTAGGCATAAAATTTTATTGTTGTGTGTGAAGTCGGAAAACATTGATAATGTTTGTCAGAAACTTGTATTTGTGGAATTGTTGTTAACGGGAAAACGTGGCCCCCCAAAATTTTGGAAACGGGAAATACGATATATATATATATATGAGCAAGAACATTTGAAAAAATGAATGTGAAATATAAATCACAAATCATAAAGGTCTGTGAATCATTGCCTATATTGGGATCCTATTCATCAATAGCACCCTATATATATATATATATATATATATATAGATATTGGGATCCTATTCATCAATAGCACCTTATATATATATATATATATTGGGATCCTATTCATCAATAGCACCTTATATATATATATATATATTGGGATCCTATTCATCAATAGGATCCTATATCTATATCACATTAGTTAATGACTCAACACCCTACAATTTTGATGAAACTTCCTAATCCAATCATTAAAATAAGGTAGATAAAACTTCCCATGCTTAATAAGTGATTTTGCTTGAGTGAAGAGTACATTTTTATTAAGGTCATGACAGAGGAGTTCAACAATCAACACCACCAACATCAAGGGACATATAGGGGTTGATGTTCTTGATTAAATGCCAATTCCATACCCTCATACATGAAAGAATCTAGTGGAAACTTTGCAATCTTGAAATCTTGAAAAACTATTAGGTCTGTTGAATTCTGAATGGGATGTAAAATTCTACTTTTTGTATATGAATTCCAATGAGGTTGGAACTACTCTCAAACATCCTATGAAACAATTAATGGTAATGTTAAAATTTTAAGTAAACGGATGGAAAATAAAAGATAAGGAGAATGTCAAAAGATAAGGAGGATGGAAAATGTCGTTTGGTATGTGTTTCGGGGTTTTGAAACGGTGAAACGTTGGAAACGGGGTTGGGACCCACATTTCCTAAAACATATTGGAAAAGTATCAATCCACTAGTGCTATCAAGGGAAACTTTGGAAAGAAGCACCACTGTCACCATAGTGCTAATTTCTCACTTTTAGGTTAGCTCTCAAAGGCCAAGGGAGGCTTCCCTATAGGTTAGATTGGATTTGGTTTGGAAAGTGTGCTAAGGGAAATGTGATTTACTTGATTAGGATGTGTGAAGTGAGATTCTCAAATTACTTTTCCAAATTAAGCATTCAACCATTAGATTTCACAATGACAAGCAGATCGAATATTTAGAAGAATAGCTCATTGATGTAACAATATAAACCATGATTATTAGTAATATTTACTTAGTGAAGAGATGACAGTGAATCATAAAACTTGCAAAGCATTAAACAAAGAGATCCATTACCATAGCATGTGATAACATTCACCAAGCAAGATTAACAATGTGGAGCAGCTTGTTATTATTAGGGATTCTTGAGTTACGCCTTGAATGAGGCCTTGTTTGAGATAAGCTTATTTGAAACAAGGTGTCACCCAAGTTAATTAAAACCGGACTTTCAAAAGTGATAAGAATCATTTTCACCGAGTGTGGCAATGTGGTCTTAGATTAATTTAATTTGTCGATTAGTTCAAGAGAGTTAATCAACATTTGCTCACTAAACCATGATCCAATATAATGACATAAGCATCAAGAGCATGTGCATTAAAAGATAGCTGAGAATAAATTCTTGCAGAGATTATAATTTTGAGAATTACTTAGCAATGATTATGTGAAGTATGCCATTAGAAATTTAACCATAAACCAAGACAAATCCTAGAATTTAGGAGTTCGGTTGTTTAGTCAATGTATCAAGAGCATATGCTATGTTAAATCACCATTAACCAAGCATGGAATACTAGTTTATCTTGTTGTTCATAGATTACTTAATAGGACAAAAAACCGAAATTTTTTTCTAGCACTTCAAAATTGCACCTAGGTCAACAATTTACTATGTTTAAGAGGTTATAATGGATTATTAACCAATATGCACATTCCAAAATTAATGTGCTCCTGTCTTAAAACATTTCCAGCTCACAAAACAACAAGAAAATCTTGATATTTTTATATTTTTACCTAAAAATTAATTGCCAAAATTTTCTAGCCCAGAAATTTAAAAATATTTGCTAGATATGACCATAAGATACTTTTCAGAACTATTTTACTTGCTGTTATAATTTCCAGAAGTTAAAAATCAACAATTTTAGCAACGAAATTCACTACTGAAAAATAATAGAAATGTTAAGAAATAATGCCCATAAATTTATAGCAATCTAATTTAGCACAAAACCCTTGAAAACAGATAAACATCTTAGCATTAGCAATGATGTATTTTAGGGTTGATTTTTCAAGAAATGAAATGCAGAAAATTAAATCAAGAACATAAATTAAAACTAAGCCAATCTAACCCAAAGAAAACCACTAAAGCTAATCTAAAAAATTCAGAAACATTTTTAACTTTTTAGAAATTAAATCTACCATAGAAACTACTCTAAACTACTCTAAAAAGCAAATCATTTTTTTTTGGATTTTTTAAAATAAGACCGTGCTCTTCAACTGCATCTCCAATTCCATCCTTCTTGGAAGATCTAGTCCTAGGAGAAGTTGCAGCTGCTGCAGCCAAGATAGCTTGTGCCCCCTTATGCCTCCTCTCTTTTCTACCCTGCTTCTTAACTTCTCTTGCCTGATTTAGGTTATCATTCACTAGAAATGAATCACATCTTTACTTCCACAACGCCTGCTGCTCTTCAGAAAAATTCATTATCAACCTAAGAATTAAATTCTCTGCAAAGATATTCAAGCTAATATCATTACCAAAACAGAAAGGGCAATAGATAATAAATTTAAATATTCACTGATATACAAAGAAAAGCATATCAAGGGTCAAACCAGAACAGGAGCGATTTGCCCTTGCATTTTCAAGTACGTTGTTTTGCAAGAATAGAATTTCTCCTTCTAATTCATCTTCTGGTGCCATATTCAAAACCTTTGTATCCCTTGCCTTAGAGAGCTGCTTCCATTGAGAATCTTTTGATATCATTTCAATATTGGGAGGGATAAAAGAACCATCCATTTTTTCCTTTGTATCTAGCATTCCATGAAAGCAATTTTCATTGGTTACTTCATCTCCTTCTGGAGGATCTGCTCCAAAAACATGAATCCAAGAAAGCAAAATCTCAGTAAGTAGCATTTCAAAGATGATATTGTTAAAAGAAAAATGAAATGGAAGAAGAAAGCAATGCAGACTCTACCACTATAGTAGGTTCTTTGGTCTCCTTTTGAAAGGACCAAACCCCCCTTTTGGATCTGTAGAATCTTCTGCTGTATGTAGGGATGCACATAATACTTGTGTGCCTCGTTGCCACATCTCTATGTTCGTGATAGAAGTTTCAATGTCTTTGAAGCAATCTCTTGTTCTCCAAACATCAATGGGTCAAAATACCAAAGGATTACATTTCACATTAAAATATAGAACAACACTTATTGAGGATGATACAAAACTCTACAGTAAGACAATTTATAATTTAAGCATAAGCACTTGCTTACTTCCTACTAGACTCTTTTGGTATCCTATACTTACAATTTTTTGCTTGATCTCCTACCAAACTTGAACCAACAATATCTCTTTCCATTAACACATCCAGCTCTTCCTTAATTGAGCATCCCTTCAAAGAAGCATTGCTACAATCTGCTTCAATATTCCCAAATCATGCAAGGTCCATACAATCAGACACCTTCATAGCCTGTATTTTGAAGGAAGCATGCTTTGAATTACTGTGCTTTTCAACAGCAAAGTCACCAATTCTAGCTGGAACATCTGACACACAGCAGAAGCTTCACTAAACATACCTATATTCATAAATCTAGACTGTGCATATGATGAGTTAATGACTACAGTGCCTTTAAACTGTTCAAAATATCGATTGACCTGTTACTTAGAGTGGAAGCATTTTATTAATTTTACCAAGATCGATATTATTGTTTCCCAGTAAAACATACCTTCAGTTTCAGTAGGAAATCGTGCTAAATTATGCTTTGATTATGTTGCTAAAGGAATTGCTTGTTGTTGCATTTCCTAGTTATCATCCAAATACATGGTATTTGTCAATAGGCTATTGCATGCAAAATGTAGACAGAATTGCAGGCATTGAAATTAACAGAACCCCTAGTAAAGGACTCATCAAGGAAGTTTGTAACTTTATCAGTTCAAAAATGACCCATAGATGCAACAAACAGGGACAATAGAACATAGATGATGGAAAGTAACTGACATATATGAAATGAAATATTGTAGACAAGATTCAGTAAGATATAAGAAATGGTTGAATGAGATTGATCACTATGCGAGTGAGAATGTCAACAAATTGCTTGTTGGAAACAAATGTGATTTGACTGCTAATAAAGCTGTTGATTATGATACAACCAAGGTAATGTTAAATGCTAAGTAGCCATTGATTGTTGGTATCCTTGGTATACTCCATTATTTATTTAAATTTATGGATTTATAATGATATTTTTCTTCTATTGGCAGGTTGTTTATGATGTTACTGATCAGGAGAGTTTCAATAATGTGAAACAATGGTTGAATGAGATTGATTGCTATGCGAGTGAGAATGTCAAGACATTGCTTGTTAGAAACAAATGTGATTTGACTTCTAATAAAGATGTTGATTATGATACATCCAAGGTAATGTTAAATGTTGAGTAGCTTTAGCATCATGTGCACTGCTATATGTTTCACTGTATGCATCATCGTCTTTGACTTGATGAGGATTTAAATATGAGTGTGCCTTGAAGTTGTTGGTGCTTTGTTTTTTGTTAATTGCAACACTATGGCAGTTTGTGGTCTTCAGTTTGTTGACTTGGCTTGTAGATTCTTTTTTTATTAATCTCAAGGGTTAGTTTTTTTTGTCACTTTTCAATCTACATTTTTCTTGACATGCTTTGTGTATTTTGTTCTTCAAGGCATTTGCTTATGAGATTGGAATTCCATTTTTGGAGACAAGTGCGAAGAATGCAACAAATGTGGAATAGGATTTCATGACCATGGCTACTAAGATAAAGAACAGGTGCACTTTTTTGTTATGATGTTTTCCAACGTTTAACAAGCGCCTATATTATACAATTGTGATGTTAGATGTTTGTTTGACTCCCTAATTTTAATTGTGTGTAATGGTGTAAACCTGTGCCGGCAAATCCTAATGAATTTGATTGAGATTCTACTTTTTCTATGATCCTATTGTTTTATGATAAAGTTAAGTGGTGATACATAATTCAAATTACATGTCATGACTATTGGTAATCTTATTGGTTTGAGACACGTTCCTATTGTTTATTTACTTGGGCATAGCTAATATAACATTGGGAAAATACTGGTTTTTTCAGGTCGTGATAGAGTGTTGTAACTATATACCTCGTCCATTCATTGCTTTGAAATCAACACTATAGATGAACTCACAAATTTTTATGCCCAAGTGAATTGTATATAGAAGTTTGTATTTTGCAAGCATATAAATACTCATGCCTATCATGTATTTATTTGAAAATTTTGTTGCATATGTATTGAACCTTCATCTATATTATATTATTGTTTGCTTGTTTACTTGTGTGGGCATTAACGTATGACTTGTCTCTGTTCTAGTGAATCATATATTTTAACATCAAATTTGATAAACCTCATTGACTGCATTTGAAAAGGGGCATTAAAGAACTACATCCCACACTCTACTTGTTATTCCTAAACAATTTCTTGTATGTCATGTCTCCATAGAGCAACAGTGCCAATGAGCATGCCATTTTCAGTTCCTGAACCTGGACATTTTAATTTTTGGGTTGCATGCATTCACATCACTAACCCTTCTTCATAACAATTTTGGTCAGGCTCCAGGATTCTAGGCTATAAAATCTTGCAAGCATCTTAAGCATATCTATCAATATGCTCAAGATATTCATGCCCAAGTGAATTGTATCGAGAAGTTTGCATGTTGCAAGCATCTAAAATTATAAATACTCATGCCCATCATTTATTTATTTGAAATTTGTGTTGCATATGGATTGAACCTTCAACCATATTCTATTATTGTTTGCCTCTTTACTTGCGGCAGCATCACCATATGATTTGTCCCTGTTTGAGTGACTCAGATATTGTTCCCATGCAAGATTTGTTTGAATATCATCATTGTCAAGTAATAACAACTTCTTAAAGGGTGATAGCTCAATGGTAGAGCACCTGCCTAATTATAGGCAGGAGACTCGTGGTTCGATTCCTCTGTACCCTATCAATAAATTAGTGACTAAGAAAATGACTAAATTCACATATATACAACTATTAGTAGCTAATTTCCAGTATCTTACAACACGACTAAGGCTTAGTCGAATTTAGCTTAGTCATTAATATGTTATCATCTAGTAGTTTATTTAGTCATATATTTGGTCATTAATTGTGACAATCAATGACTAAATCAGTGAGTATCAATGACTAAATCAATGAGTATCAATGACTAAATCAATGACTTAATTAGTGACTATTAATGAATAAATCAATGACTAATAAGTCAACCAATAAATGACTAGTGAAATACGACTAGAGATAAGATAGTGGAAATCGGATACTATTAGTCACTAACTCAAAAATAGTCGTTTATAGTCGAGTTTTAGTGATTTTTTTAGTCATTAATTTTTCATTTTGTACTAGTGCATCATCATCATCATCATCATCATCTTCGTCATCATCATCATCATCATCATCATCATCATCTTCATCATCATCATTCATCATCATCATTCATCATCATCATCATCATTGATGATGATGATGATGACGAAGATGATGATGATCATGATGGTGATGAAAATGGTGGATGATGATGAATATGTGTACGAAGATGAAGATGATGATGATGACGAAGATGAATATGAGCATCCTCCTCCTCATCCTCCTCCTCCTTCCCCTCATCATCATCATAATCATCTTCATCATCATCATCATCATCATCATCATCATGCTGATCATCATCATCATCGTCGTCATCATCATTATCATCATCATCGTCATCACCCTCTTCCTCATCATCATCCTCATCATCATCATCATCATCATCATTTTGGTCATCATCTTCATCATCAAAATCATCATCATCATCTTCATCATCATCATCATATTCGTCATCATCAGCATGATTCATCATCATCATCATCGTCATCATCATCATCATCATCGTCATCATCCTCATCCTCATCATCACCCTCCTCCTCCTCCTCCTCCTCCTTCTCCTCCTCCTCCTCCTCATCATCATCGTCATCATCCTTATCCTCATCCTCATCCTCATCCTCATCATCATCATAACCGTCATCGTCATCACCCTCTTCCTCCTCCTCCTCCTCCTCCTCCTCCTCCTCATCCTCATCATCATCGTCATCACCCTCTTCCTCCTCCTCCTCCTCCTCCTCATCATCATCCGCATCATCATCATCGAGATCATCGTCATCCTCATCATCGTCATCACCATCATCATCATCTTCATCATCATCATCATATTTCTCATCATCATCATCAACATCATCATCATCATCATCAACATCATCATCATCATCATCATCATCATCATCATCATCTTCATCATCATCATGTTCTTCATCATTGTCATCATCATCAACATCTTTGTTATCATCTTCATCATCAACATCATCATCATCTTCATCATCATCATCGATGATGATGATGATGACAAAGATGATGATGATGATGATGAATATGATGATGATGATGATCATCATCATCATCATCATCTTTGTCATTATCAGCATCATCATCGTCATCCTCCTCCTCATCATCCTCATCATCGTCATCATCCTCGTCATCATCATCATCTTCATCATCATCATCAGCGTTATCACCCACTTCCTCATCATCATCCTCATCGTCATCCTCATCATCATCATCATCATCTTGGTCATCATCTTCATCATCATCTTCATCATCAACATCAACATCATCGTCATCATTATCATCATTAAGAAGGGGGAATCAAGGTTCGACCTGGAGTGACCCCTTTTAATCATTCCTAGATTTATGTTGTTGATGAACCAAAATTAAGCACTCCAACTAAATATGGGGCAAATAACAAGGTTGGGTCCCAAGACAAAACCTGTTAGTATTTCAGAATTTACTTCAATCTGATCCAGGATCTTAACTGAGAGAACAACATGTACAACATATCTACAGCATATCAATCATGGACATAATAATGCAAGCACACAAGAGACAATAGACACATAGAGTTTCACTGGGGAAAACCATAAAGGTGAAAAACCCCACAACTTCCCCAGAGATAGATAGAGCAATGATAGAACCCAAGCATAAGAGATAGTCTTCTCCTAGCAGCAGCTTCTCCTCCTCCACAAGTGCACCATTCTCCAATGAGAGTATGAGTGAGAAAGTGAATGATCAAAGAAAGTGCCTCCCCCACTCTATTTATCCACTAACTTGACTTGCCTAATAACCTTACTAGGTCGGCCTTAACTTAACCACATAACATAATGCTAACAGGGCCGACCCCGACTAGGGTGGTCTAAGAACCCTTTTACCCACATGACTCATACAGGGCCGACCCTATCAAGGTGGTCTAATAACCCATCAAGTATAAGTTACGACACTAACAATATAAATGACGACACTTCCGTATAGAGGAATAATAACATCTCTATAGGAATACAATATACATATATGAAATACATTCTGAAGTTACAAATACATCAACACCTAGTAAGTAGGAGGGTTCCCCAAAGGGTCTAGTAGAGTCAAACTAATGATTAAAGTTATTATAGTGAAGAGGAGGAAATATCAAACCCTACTTAAGCACTAGACATCACAAGGAATTCATACATATAGGGTAAGGTAAAGTGACTCAATAGATATTTATCTATCACATAACAATCTTTGTATGAAGAGAGAAAAATATCAATGTTAATAATGGGTAAATCATGTATATCAAGGAAATGGAAGTAGGAAACACCCTAGTACCTCTAAGTACGTAGGTGTATGTGAATACTAATAAATGCATACTCTACAATAACTCTTATGCCTATGTTTTGATTCATTCAATAGTATTTTTGTATGGATGCATATGTGCAATTGAGCTATGGTTTGGTCTGATTTTACTAACTAGCACGTACGGGCCATTTAGTGCGTACGTGCTATTTATGCATACACACATTTAAAATAACGCGCGCGCACCATTTAAATTTCTAAGTTTTGGCAGGCAATTCCTTTCCCACCAACATGGTGGTTGACTTGGCCGCTATGGTTTTAGGTTCGGGTTTCCAAACCAAGTGGCTTGGACTGTGTTATAACAAAATACATCTTATTCTATAGCTTCTTTTGTTTCGAGCATGATTCTGCGTATGCTACACTTGTCCATGGCTAATGAAATTGCACACACTTGTAGAACTATTTGTGCAGATTCCGAATATGTAATTTTTGATTAAATCTATTATTTGTTTCTATTTTTTAATTAATTTTAATTGCACTAATATCAATCTTACACAAAAAGTAGGTTATTTCTTTCATCTATAACTTTTGATTGGCTCACCTATTTTGAAAATGGGAAAGAACCCGCACAAGTACACACAAAGACCTACATCCTAAAAAAAAAAGTTCATTGATTATGTTAAGACCATGATGGAGGGGACTAACGCTCAACCTAGTCATTTTAGGGCTTGGCTGACTTCCTTAATTAAAAAATAAAATAAAATTAACATAAATAAATATGGAAAAATAGCGCTGCAATAGAATGCCCTATTATCTACGACTATATATAATTCTTTTCACAAAATTCCACCATTTGCATACCAAACCAGGGGACTAACGCAAACATATTCATTATGTTTTCTTAAAAAAATAACGTACCAACCTTAGGAGAACCCCATTTTTTGGGAGTTATACTTAATTTCCATAAATAATATATATATATTCCAGAAGGTAATCCGATTGTCTATGTTTCATCTTCTTGCACTATATTCCAAAAAGTCGTGTAGGTAACTCTAATATTGTTTTTTGACGTTCAGGTTTCTGTTTTTCCAGGAGTCCATTGCGACTAACATGTCATGAGTGGCCAGCATTAGCTTGCACCAGCCCGTATATATTTTGTAAGTGAGAAATCATAAGTTTTTAGTTTCTTTAGAAAACATAAAAACTTGTTAGTAAGAGATTAAAATACTATTTCAAAGTTTTGAGAATTATTTGAAGTGGAAAATTCACCTCCAAAGAATTCATGAATATCTGGAATTCAAGTAACTTAATTGAAACTTGTATTCTTCACTAAAATGTAATAACAAATAGGAATAATAAAACAAATGTAGAGATGGTCAAATGTATATTGAAGGAAATGTCTTTTCTAAATATGTATTTTTGAAGATAAAGTCCATTCATCCATATATATTCCTAGTTAAAAATCTATGATTATGGTAAAATATTATATTCCTTACAAAGTTCTTTTTTTCTACATATTTTATTCACATTCCCATACACTAAACATAGATGTTTCATGGAAATATGAGAGATATTTTCTAAATATGTATTATAGGGATATAGTCAATTCATCCATATATATATATATATTCTTAGCAAAAAATATATGATTATGGTAAAATATCCTATTCTTTATGAATCTTGGTTTTCTAAAAGATCAAGTCTACATGATATGTGTAGACTGAAATATATGGAATGTATTTTCATGGACACTAGCGTTTAGTACAAATATGTGATCTTTATAAATGGGGAGTTTTACAAGAATGAAGATGAAGATATAGTAATTAATTTATATATCTAAAATTTAATCTTTAATAATAATGATAAATGAATATATCTTTTTACAGTAAGAAATGAAATCTCACTTTTATGATGTTCTCCATTAAAAGCATATTTAAATTTTTATGTTTCGTTTCCAAGTTCTTAAATTTATATTTTCCTTTTCCAAGTTCTTTATTAACATTCTTTGGAACGGTTAGTAATCTAAATCTTTCAAAATTTAAATATTTTTTTATCTTTCTCCATCTATTTTTATATGAAAATTAAAAATTATCTTGTACAATCCACTTGGATTAAAAATATTATTTAAAATTATTAAAACTATTTTCATAATAATAAATAAATAAAATCAAAATTTTATATCTTTTATAAACATAACCTCACCTTTTAACCTTTTAACGTCAGTTTTTAGTATATTTTATATAAATCTTAAAAAAACCATAACTTAAAGTATATTAAACATATAGAATAGTATAAATTAGATCTCCATGTTAACGTATAAAACAATCATTTTACCTTTACTTGAATAGAGTTAGAGTTAGATCATTATACCTTTACTTGAATATAGTTAAATCATTACTTGAATCAAACATTCATTTTACCTTTGAGTTAGATCATTTACTTTTACTTGAATAGAGTTAAGGTTAGATCATTTTACCTTTACTAGAATAGAATAGAGTTAGAGTTATTAATGGCGTCTATGACCAAGGGCGGCCCCCAAACGGGTAGTAACCTCTTCCCTAATTATGTTTAATAATGGGACAAGATCTAGTAGTTTGAACATACAAGATAGTTAATGCATGGAGTAAGGCCTAAAGAAAATGAGACTTCAAACATTTTTCCAACATTCATGTATCAATCGAGTATCTATTTGTTTGAAATATCGTTATTGAAGTTGGTGTTAAATTTGCTTGTATTACCTAACAATGCCTTGTTGTGAGTTGTTAGTTTTTTTTTCAATGTGATTCACACTTGAGCTAGTTTGCCGAGTAGATAACTATACTATACTTAACTATACTTGGAATTTGGGATTCATGGTTTGGAGGAATTTAACTTTTATGTGATAACTATACTTAAAAGTTTGATCAGTGTTTCTAATTACAGTGATTTAACCATGAATTTCTTTTACGTCATGCATCACATCAGCTCATTCTCCTCAAAATACTTTTTGCATCATATCATCTCATTCTCCTCGGAGGACATTTTGAAGTATGCTACGATGTAAAAGCACGAGAGAAATTCTCCGTAATGAACAACAAAAATCCAAATAGATTTATGCCGTTGTTACTAACACAATCAAAATTTTCGTGTCTTATTACTTCGTCGGGTTATCGTTGGCATTTTGTGGTTGTTATCGTGTAATTGGTCGACTATTTTTAGGATTTTTCTATGAATCACTAACTTCAAAATGAAAAAGCGGAGACCGAACAGGATATCGATGTGGTAGCTAATTGAAGAATATATGTTTGTGGGTCCTATCTCATTAGGGGTGATTTAAAAATAGAGAAATTTATTTTCTCCTAGTAAACTTTCTTTGTGAATATTTATCTTTTGAAATTTTTAATTGATTTATATTTTTTAAATAAAATAAAATATTCAAACGAAAAATTAATAAAACTTGTTATTATTCTTATTAATGAAATAAAATAAAAACATTCAAAATTACTATTCAATTAAAAAATTAACTTTTCTCTTAAAAATATTGATTTTTCCTCTTTTCAACTTTATCCCTCCCTATTGCAATCTGTTCGGGAAACATTATCATCATGTGCATTCTGGTTGTTGAAGTGCAAGCATCCTCATTATTGAACGTCCGACACTATATGAAAAGAAGCGTACAACTTTTGCTTTCTCTTATATTCCGAGCTGAGCGCTGGGCAACACAGAGCAGGAGAAAATGGCTTACACAGAAGGACAAACGGTAGGGGAAGGCATCCCTGCAGCTCCCTCTAAACCAATGTTGAGAAATGGTCTTTGGGCACCCGACGAAGATGAGAAACTCATAAATTACATCAAGAAAAACGGCAACCTGGGCAGCTGGAGTTATGTTGCCAAACAGGCTGGTAAGCCCATGTCCCATTTCAATCATTTTCTTCTTCATCGTTTATTTAATTTACTCTATTCAATTCAATACAATTCTATGTCATGCACTTGCATTTAGGTTTACACAGATGCGGAAGGAGCTGCAGGCTGAGATGGATTAACTACTTACGCCCTGGACTTAAACGCGGGCCATTTTCATACCGAGAAGAGAGGTTGATTATACGCTTACAATCCATTTTCGGAAACAGGTTTTGTTTTTCTCCAACATGCCTGCCTATATATAACCCTACATGCAATAATATTTTGTGAATGAGATAACTTGGGCTTCCTACCATGGTTGATTGGTTGCTAAATCTTGTTTGAAAAATGTTGTAGGAACAAGAAATCTTCTTGTCAATGAGATAATGGCCTCTTACCATGGCCGATTGGTTGCTAAATACTTCTGTTAAAACTATTGATTGAATGACTGTTTTGGGTAAAAATGTTGTATGGATAAGTTTGTGAATGAAAAAAAATGAATTCCGTGTTTGGCAGGTGGTCTCTAATCGCTGCACACTTACCGGGACGCACAGACAACGACTTGAAGAATTACTGGAACTCTTGTATCAGTAAGAAGCTTAAGTTAAAACACCACCTGTCCTCGTCCTCCACCAACAACAAATCCGACATCCTCTCCAAGTCTATTACTAGTTCGGTGTCTGTTCATGCCAATAATCCTTTTACGTTGTCTCACTCTTCCCAGCAGTGTTTTGATGTCATCCCTGAAGGCTTTCAGCCACCCAATAACTCCTTCAATGTAGTAACCACTGACCAAAATTCGTTGTGTGTTCAGGGTGTATTGGAATTAAAACATGGACAATTACAGGATGAAAGTGATCTGGAGATTTCGATTGATCGAGATCCCACCAAGAACAAGCAGATTTCTTACCCTAACCAATGGATTAATGCTAGTTCTATCAATAGCGGTGAGAGCTTCTCTAGTCCAGCAGATTTTATATCTCCAAGCCTGCATACAAAATCATCGACATGCAATCAATTACTAATAGAGTCATACAGGACTACACTAACCCCTCGTGACTCGCCCCCTTTTGCCGATTTCTCTGTTGTCTCAACTGGAATCAGCATCCCTGCTCTTGTTAAAAGCGAGTCATCGAAAGAAAAAGTGGGGAATGATGAAAATCATATAATGATCGACGACTCAAATGCATGGAGCGCTACTCATCCCTATTCAGATGCAACCGATTGCTCTCAGGTCGTCGTTCCAGGAGTTTATAGCAATTATGAGGCGGAAATTAGTATCCTGGAAAATGAGAATGCTACCCATCAGTCATGTCCCCCACTTGATCTCCGCCCCCACTTGATCTCCGCTCCCAATTTAGCTGCCCCGCTTCCCAATTTAGCGAGATTCATCCTGAGAATGATTGCACCCATCGTCTAAATTTGAGTTATGATGTAAATATGGGTGTCCCAGCATATATGGATATTAGTAGCAGGTTTGACAGAAATGAGTTCCCTGGTATTGAAGAAGATATCAAGGAAAATCAAATTACTACATTGGGAGAAGGGATAGAAAATAGACAATTCCAAACTGGAGCGGAACAAAATAAAGCTTGGCCGCATGACAATATGTACGATATCAATCCTGCCTCCCCTTCTGATCTGGATCACATCTATTTTACCTAGATCATGCGATCAGCACTGCTTCCGTTTGTACTATGCTTTGCAGAATGGGCAATGGATAAGATGGCAAACATAAGGACTGGAAAAAAACTGATAATGGTATTTGACTTTTATGAAATCATTAAAATATAGGTGTAGATATGAATTTTATGGTTTCAGCTCTCTTTTCAATAATATTTTTTAGAATAATCTGTGCAAACTCACAATATAGTTTTCATCAACAAAGCTAGTTTATAGCTGCGTGGAAGGAACAATGTTTCAGAGTTAATACAAAATTGATTCTCTGGTATTCCCTTGATTCCAATGTGAATATCAATACTTACATTTTTCATAGCTTTAATGCTTTTCTTAAGTTTAGAGTTTGTTCATTAATAATTTGGTTATTAATAGTTTGGTTTTTACTATTAAATTGTTATTACCTGGGTTTCCAATGTCAATATCAAAACTTATATTTTTCATAACTTGATTGCTTTCATAAGTTTAGAGTTTGTCCATTAACAAGATTCATAGCTGCGAGGCAGCTTAGTCCCTGCCATACGTGAAAGCATCGTTGGCAACATAAGACTTCTAGCGCGGACGGAAAGAAAATCCTCCGGCATGATCTCGGACTTTAATATTTTAATTAGTGGAAAGATCCCAACTTTGTCTTTTAATCCCTAAAGAGTTGAATTCATATGTTGGCCATGCATATTGGATGGTTTTTCTTTTAATTGTATGACAGGCTTGCTCAGAGGTTTAATAAATAAGAGTGTGATTGCTCTCCCTTATAAGCAGTTTGTTTGTTTCATTCGGCCCCATACAAATGCGATTCTTTGTCGTCTTATCAGCTGTGAAGTGCAGATATACACTATATGCAAAGGATGCATTTGCCTTGAAGTCCGCTAAGATATATTCTTCAAGATATTTGGCATCAACATATGAGCCACTCCAGATCGTAGAGAACTTTTTATAAGATCTGTTCCAGCTTCTGTAAACCTCCATTATCTGAGTTGCGTTGGCTTATGTCGAGTCTAGTAGCTAAATCTGGCAAGATATATATCTCCAGAGATAGTAGCAGGGCTCTAAGTTTGATCTCTCCTTTAGTGCTCCAGCGAACAACATTCAAATATCTCATACATTGCTTTTACATACAAGCTCTTTCCAGGTCAACATTTTATTGTGAGCATGGGGTTTTAACTAAATGCAACCCGCACTATATAATAAGCACACCCCAGCACTATATCATAATGGTTTGGATTGGGTTTTAGTTGACGTTATTCTTCTTGCTACAACGCTGTCACCATCTTCCCCCTCTACAGATCGAATGCTAGTTTACATTTATCCTTTAAAGTGTATCGCCCGAAATAAAGCAACAATTCTTATAAAAAGGGTACTCTCGTAAAATAAAGAAATATATTGCAGAAGCCCCAGCTTTAAGGAGCCCAGACTTTGGTAAGCAATTCATCCTTTACAATTTTGCTACTGATTCCTCTCTTGCTGCTTTTCTTACTCAGAAGAATGATGAAGGAGATTAAGTTCCACCCTCTTTTATGAGTACACAATCATGAAACAATAGTTCCCAAGTGCTACAAGTAGAATAGCCATGGCTTTGTACACATTTGAGAAGCAAAAGGGATTCCCTGCGAATAATATATGAGCTGAATACATTTAATATAATTATCACCACTGTAATGGCTTGTTATCTTGATTTCGAAAGGCCGCTTCTTCTCTGCAGAGTATCGCTCAGATAAAAAGAGTTTCATAAAATTCAGGTTTTTTAAAGAGGATTTTTTTGGTACTCCACTCCCGGATTAACTGTAATTTAATGTCACTGGTGCTCTATTCTCCTAATAATTGCGTCTGCCATTGCAACCTACCAATGGAAACCTAGTTCCAGGAACTATATTAAAATTAAAGATTGTTCAACTTAAAGCCAACTCTTCCTACTTTTTCTTATCATTTTGTTTGGTGGGAGGTGGTGATTGCATGCCTCTAGAAGTGAAACTAGTAGTGGCGACGTCCAAGGTATCATTAACACATCTCTCCACTTTGCAAAACAAAACAGGAGGTGAGAGGAGTTTCGATTAAACATGCAGGCTCTCAATTGCATGGATGCTGCCAATTTGCGTTTCCAAATTTATGTCCGATTCCAAATTTATGCCGGAGTAATAGTAAGATGGTTTCCCAAAAATTTATTGAACCAAATAATTCATAATGGGACGACTGAATTTACTAAAATATTACAACTAGAACTATTGAAGCAGGGAGGACCATATAATTAGCATAATGGGACGACTGAATTTGCTAAAATATTGCAACTAACTATTGAAGCAGGGAAGACCATATAATAAGCTAGCAAAGGTTCAGTGGTTTGTTCCATTGTCTTGTCTATTTATTGTCAGTTTATGTCAAAAGGAGGCAATCAGTTGACGTAAAACAAAAACATGGCCACTGCCCAAGAAAAAATAAAAGTTATATAACACCCCTCTCGACATGTTTCTTAATCGTCAACTCTTTGCTTTTGATCGAATAAATAGTTAAAGAAACCAGCCAAAGACAACCTGCTATGGATTGTTTCCCTACATTGCAATTAAACCCCATCAACAGACAATAGCTATTGGTGAGTGGAAGAACGATGCCCCTGTACTGTGACAGCCAGGCGGTCGGTTTCGACCATCTTGCGGAACAGTGCCCATCTCATGGATAAAATTTAACCCCTGTTGCCATGTTTACCAATAATTATGATTATTTTTTGACCTCGCCCCATACGAAGCCTGACTATTAATACATGGAAACCCCCCATATCAAGTACATGGTGAAACGAAGGAATACTTCTTCTACAAGATGTGTCAAAACTCAAGACTAGTTTTTGATGACCATTGCAAAGAATTGTTCCATCCATAGTGAATATTTTGTATTGCATGTTTTTTCAGTTTGGAACATCTATTTGAAAAATGATTATGCTTCCCCCAAATATAGAAAAGGATGGAGATTGAAGCACTGATTCTCCATATGGTAGATTCGGTGACAATGTTGGAACTAATGTTGAACTAGATCATGCGAAGATGAATCATTTTGAAGGAATCCAGAACTTTGAAACTAGATTGGCTTGGCACAATCTAAGATATGAAAGGTCATGTCCTTATCATATCTAAAACATGTTTTATGTTTGTTTTTCTTGATATTTTCCCGAGGTCTAATAATGGGCTTCGAAATATTATGCTAAACATGTTCATGAGGGCCTTCTTCTTCTACATTTTTCATTATTTCACTGAGTTGATCTAGTGCTAACAACTGATAGGAATCATTATCAAAATCAAACAGAGGGTTGTTCTACACAAGCACTTGTTCAGAATGTAAATTCCATTGTTGCATTTCATCATGATGGAGGCATGATTAAGTCTGCAGAAGGTCCACTTTGTCTTGCAAATTTTAAAAACATCTTAGCATAGATTGGAGAGTTACTTTCTTTTGTGACTGTATCGTCAATAGTAGTTGGTATTATAGTTGTCATTAACTCTAATAATGTTTTCGTCTCAACCATTTGAAAGAATTACTCGAACTTCAAATGGATTCTTTAAACTCCATCCTTTAACAATAAGAATCAACAATAGATGTTTTGAACTCAAACGATCAAGGGTGTAAGTTTCAACCAAAAATGAAACCAATTACAAATACAATTCAATTTATTTTTTATTTGATAATTAAAAATAAAATACATGAAGACTTAAAAAGTTCATTGTTTTCAAGTTATGATTTGATGTTGAATTTGAAGATGAATTTATCTCCAAAATGAATGCTTATTGAAGCTTTAGCTTTATATGTAGAACACCATGAGAATACCAACACTCAAAATGCTTAACATAACTCAATACTATTGAGTGTGTTCTCTCTCGAAGAAAAGAATATTGAATACATGAAAGATGAAAATAGATCATTTATTTTCATTTTAATAAATAATCAGCTCTATATATCCAAAGGATATCTTCTACAACCACGTATATATTATGATGTTCTAAAAAGTATTATGGCTTTCAGGTGTAACAAATCTTTTGAACCAAATCCTATGTAAAGGGTGAAGGAAAGGAACAAACGAAGTGCATTGTCTCCTTCTCGATCCAATGTATTCTTCCACAAAATCCATTGGCCATGATAATGTAATGAAAAATATAACTGTAATTATCGCAGTGCCATGTATTTCCATGACTAGTTGGATGAGCTCTACATCAATATGCACACCATGAAATCAACATCTAGTTTACAATTGCTTGGAATTTCTACAATCCTTTCATGTGCTAGCCCATGAAATAATATTTTACATGCTTTAGCCAATAGAAATTGATGAGAAATTTAGTTGCTTCCAATATATCATGGAATAAGAGGTCATCTAACAACCACTAGGTGCACTCCTTGCATTATCATTGCATGTGAAGAAACACATTTATGGCAAGTTTATCTCTCATAGGTGGATCTGAAAATGCATGAGACTTTTTGTTTCTCCGTCGTTATCATCCATCATGCAATTCTATCACATGAGGATGGTTCTTTTGTTTTGTTTTATTTATGAAGTATGGAAAAAGTTGAGATATAGAGGCTAGGAACCTAATTAATGTAGAGAGTGAAATAAATCCTTTATTATTATTCTAGATGGAATTCATTTTCAATTTTTTTTTTAAACTTCACATTCATGACTGTACAATACTGTAATTTATCTTTAGATATAAGTTAATTGACCCACAAACATAATTGGAGGTTCTCCCTGGAATTTTATGACGTTTCAAAACTTCAACACAGTTATTGTATAGAAATTCTAACAATTATAGAGGTTTCTCTAAATTACACTAGTATAGAATTTTATGTAGATTGATTCACATACAAAGCTACATGGTTCTCTCTATTGTTTGAGTGAGTCGATGTTGTAGAATAATAAAAAGGCATTGTATAATAATAGTGCATTCAATTATGTTCACACTCCATATCTTCCCAAGTCGTTATTTTCGATACTAAAGGTATTCATATAACCCGATTGATAGTTTCTCCCCCAAAGAGACTAAATGCAGAAAATATGAGTGACATGCAACCCCACCAAATCTAATTGTGTTTATTAATTGGATCAAATAACAAATTGTAGGTTATATTGTGTCGATTGAATACCCATCATTAGCACTAATATACTCCAACATGATCGATAGAAAATCTCAACAATATATAGAACTATTGGACATTGCACCCATCTAGCGGAAGAATTGGTTATGGCCCCATGGTAACGAATTTAGTCATTGAATTGTAGAAAATGGAAAATGTTTGAAAAACCATGAAGGTTATTGGAAAGCCAGTATAATCCATTGTTCAAACAATTCAAATGGAAAACAAATCGACTAGGAACTAGGGAGCTCACATTCAAAGGAACACACTATAGGTTTCATGTGAACAATAGGAAATCCTTCCAACAAATGTAAATGTCAACTACTGAATCAATCTATAGGAACCCAACAACCTTTTTCCATCTTTGAATTTAGAAATTCACTCAAAATAGAAACTAATAGCAAACAACTTTGAAATTACCGTCATCGATTCCTTTATGCGCATGTATAAAATTGGTTTGAGGCATCTATTAATTCATGTAGTCAATACAAACCGAGTCAGGTATGAATAACAACAATTATCTTCTTGATGACTCGAACCATAGAGGATCATTTTACTAAAGAAATGACCCCAAAAGGGATTGTCTTAGGAATAAGGCACTATTTGCTAATCTTGGGTGTGCCCATGAATTTCGTCAATGCCGAATGACTTTATTCAATAACATAAGAGTGATGTAACATGTTCTCCCACCAATGGAAATAACAATATGCATCGCTAAAAGGTAAAAGTTGCTTGTGGAAATATCCATAAAAGATATCTACGAAAATTTTCAATACAACAAGAATTTTCTCCTCAACATCTCTAGCAAGGAGAGATCATGGAGTTAACTACAAAAACACCACATCTCTCATCCCATCGTTAGGATATATAGGTTTGCAAATAAGCATTAATGCACAATTCTCGTTAAAATGATACACATATAAATATCTCTTAGATTCCTTACAACTCTTTTCTTAACCCTAACATGTGCTACAATATGTTTCCTTCCTACCAGATTCCAAATTATTGCAAGTAAAACCACCATGGACAAGACAATACTCGTACTAAAAAAATTCCTAATTAAAAAAACTAAAAAATAATGAAAGGTTTTTCTATTATTTTCTCCTCATAAGTGAAGCGTATTGAGAGTCGAGACTAAGTTGGCTATTTTGCTTCTTTGTGCTGGTTGAGTGCGTTCATGAATCTCATATAAGTGTGTTGTCTAAAGTAGCATGTACTACCGGTATGTCCCTAATGCTTTCAAGTGCGTGAATGACGCTGATAATGCGTAAAAGGTAGTTTATAAGCAAAAAGTTTCCAACGACAAGGGAGTAGTTTGCTTTCTAGGCTGGCGTGCAACAATCTCATAAAATTTTGTTCTCTACAGGAACATGCTGTACCCGTATGTACCTACAGCTTTCAAGGGCGTCATGTTTGTTGTCTCTAGAGTGATATGTGGGCATGAATGACACTGGTCCTAAAGGGAAAGCAATTTTTTTTACTTTTCTTAAGTATTATCTTGCTATTTTTTTTGGAATCAAAGTAGCCAAGATCAGAATGGATCTGGGGACTTATGCCTCTCACCATAGATACAGTTGCACTACTTCATCTGGCCCTTAAAAAGCAACTTATAATCAAATGAAAAAAAGTTATTTTTTAAATAAAAAACATCTTTTACAATAAAAAAAGACCTGACAAACGACCAAACGTTGTAAGCATTGCCCTCCAATTGAATATGTAAACCAAACATCTCATCTCATACATGTTCAACAACAATCCTCTCCAGCCATTCCATATATAAATCAAATCAAAACAAGTTACTTCATCAAACGCTCACACTTTCATCCTTAACTTACGTTTAAAAATATATTCCAAACTAACACTCTATGAGCTCATTCACCCGTCCATTAAAATGCTACAATTATTGAGAAAGGGATGATGAGTGAAACGGGTCATCATGCGTCTCCATTCTTGATATTTTTTGCTACCCAAACCATAGTTTAAATGCTCCGGGTGAGACAACCTCCTTGTCTCAGTTGGGACTCTAAAGGTGGTGGATTAAATAAAGTTGTCATCAATATATTTATGTTATTGCGAGTACAATGCACTACAAGAGTCATTCCTTTTCCTAACTATGTGTACATGATTGAAATGGGTGTAAAACCTCTAATGACTCTTCATCCAAGTCTCTTTTAAGATATTATTAATTATATGATCATTTAATTTGTTTGAGTTGGCTGATTTTCTTCTCGTGTTGTCTACTCAAACTTGGTATCCCTTGTATCTCTTTACATTATTGAAAGTGTTAGCTTATTAATATTTACCTTTATGGAAAGTGTTTACCATTATTGAAAGTGTTAGCTTATTAATATTAACATGTAATCTTCTCAATTTAGTGCAAAAGACCAAATTGGAAAAAAAGTTCTATAGTGAGTTGGGGTTGTTGGATTCCACTCATTTGTGTGGTTCTTTTTTAAATAAAATTCATAATGTTTTTTATTAGAAAATTTGATGTTAGGAGAGTGGACACAAAATGTGGTATTGAGAAATTAAGTTTTGTTTTAAAATTAAAAAGAATTATGTAGAATTTCTGAAACTAAAAGATTGGTGTAATAGAGGATGAATACATTGTGCTAGAAAGCTATAACATTATAGGTTTATAAACATTCTATATCTCCAACTTTAACACACACTCAACAATTTAATATAGAAAAAACTTTATAATACTCCTTAAATTCACCTAGAATTAATCATTATTAAATGGATTGAATAAAATGAAATTACTCTAAAATAAAAGAAGTTGTAGAAGAGTTTTACAAGGAATTCACTAGCCATTTTCCAAGCGATTGCATGTCAATGTAGCCTTCTATTGTTCACTACGTCAATTTGTTCTTCATTCTACATACACTCACCAAGAAACATAATCTCATATTTCTTCCAACATATCTATATTTGCTACTTATATAAGCTTAATAGACATAACAAAAATGGAAATGATTTGAACAAGATTTAAACAATAGATTTTTGAAACTCATATAAACTAACAACAAATTAAAGTTAGAAAATTGTACACTTTATATGGGCTACATGCTATTCCACAATTAATACTATTTATTGCTCATGTTCTCATCCCTAACTAGAGTAATATACTTTTACTAACCAAATAATCTTAACCTACATTAATCATCAACACATACATGGAATGTAAGAAATTCTAGAATAGAGATAAAACATTTACCTTATATTAATGATCTTATCCAAGCAACTAAGTAAGTTATGGCAATTTTCCACCTAACTATAAGGTGTCCTCTATAAATGTCACCACCTAGTTGGTCTAAGAGACCATGAGGGTGATGGAAATAAGTTTCAAGGCTCTAAGGTCAATCAACCTATCTAAAAAACATTTAAATATATTATTTAGTATATAGAGGTTTAGGGGCATTTTTAATATACTAAAAACATATAAATATTGGGTGGCGGTTAGAATTACATGTATATTGAGGGGTGAATTAGGTACTAGCCTATATCCATCTAAAATCTAGATCTACTATGCGTTGAGACGGATCAAATCGTTCGTGGTACAAACCCTTCACCCACTTTTACACACTAAAACAATGTTTGACAGAGTTATGGCCGCTGCTATACAAAGAGCCGATATTATGAATGGAAAGCTACCAAAATAATTGAGCTATAATTGTTATCAATTCTAAAAGTGCTTCTCAACGTGAGCTTCTCAAGGTGACATTTGATTAAAAATGGTCGATTGCATCAAATATTCATCATTTAATTTTGAATTGCATGGTGATGATTTATTAACTTCATGTGTGTAGATGATTTATCTTTGTTGTATCAATGTTCATGATAATACAATGATTATTCTAGCTCTACTATTCCCTATAAAAATGGCCTATTTGTTGACATTTCACATATTTTTGTTCTATATATTTGGTCTCTCCTTCACATAAACAAATACCGATAAATCATTCAATTTGAGAAACTTAGATTCATTTCAATGTTGATAGATTGAATGATATTATTTACATATCCATATGATCCTTTTCAATCATGGTAATGATTAAAGGGTTGGGATATCATGAACATGAAAATACACAAAAGAAACAAACCTTTATTACTAAATGTGGAAGAAAAAGTTGGCCAATTATGGTTATAAATATTATTTACCTTGGGAATTTACTCTAAATTTAATCCTCATACGATGATTTTGTTCCTTGGATAGTCGACGCTCCTAAAACAATGTTCCTTTGATAGGCGATGCTCCTAAAAGAATCACTACATTATTTGATTAGAGTGAAATGTTGAATATCTTAGCTGACCTTGAATCCCATTTACAAGGAATTGAATACAATGGCAAATGGATTATACAAGAAGGCTATTGGTAAGGATGATGGTCTTCGTTATTTTGAGGAACACAAGGAGAATGTTGTTTGTGCATAGGGTTCTTATTCCATGTACTGAAAATGATTATTATTTTTTTTTTATGAATGATTGTATAATCTTCTGGCCCATTTGGATTGGTAGTACCTCTTTGGTATTTTTTTATCTTCTATGTTTGAAGGCATATTACAGTGTCAAACAATTTTCGACTTAATCTTGGATAGTGAGTGTTCTCTAAGTAGAAATATCTTTCATTTTTTGATGAGGTACCTATGTGAAAGCATATATGCTTACTTTTATTCTAATGAATAACAAGTAGCTATGGGTTTTTTTTTTCTGTGTGAATATATATATATATATATAAAATTTGTTTTTTTTGGCAATGTTACCATAACAAACTATCATACACTAGCATGTATCCTAAATCATTAAGAATGTTAATCAAGGAATATCAAAAGATGCTTTTTTTTATTGGCTAGAATTGCTCATATCCTATTGAAAATATTTTTTTTTATTAAATGAGTCTACTCACCAAAAATATTTGAGCCCGAAAAAAGGAAATCGGGACAATTTCCGATCAAAAATATAAGTTAAGTGACCGTTTTCTTAAAGCAAGCATAGGCACCGAGCATAAATTTCCAACCCACCGTGATTTTAACGTAGGTTAAGCATATGGAGATTCGAAATTGCATTAAATTAGCACCGCTAGTAACTTTCTTGGAAGTGTAAGACATGCCAGGAATGGGTGGCGCAGTTATGATATGATCCGCCTTTAGATATATGTGGTGGAATGAAATCAATTGAGCATCCATGATCGACTGAGCATGGCGGGTAGTTTCAAAAAATTTCATTTCTCATGAATTCAAATGAGTGATTTTAATAACAATTTTTTTTGTTTTGGACTGCCTGGTGTTTTCGACTACCTGGTACCCTACAACATAACCAGACAAACAAACATCTTGTGGATACCTTCATACTTTTAAATTGGCATAAGAAGAATCATTACCTGATGAGACTCCTTTGGCGTGAAGTATACCAACCTTGACTCATCCACACAAAATCATATTATTTTGACTCAGGTACGCCTGCATTGTACTTCATCCAGTCCCATCCTTATCTAAAGTGATAGTAACTTGCACTTGCCTGTCACTTCTATTGATGGTAACAAATGGAAAGAATCTAGACAGTAGCATATAGAATAAGATGGTAATGAATGCACTTGGATGATATGGCATTGGGATATGGATTTGATTTATTAGTTGCTCATATAGCTTTGATGTGAATGTTACAGTCTGTTAATGTGATAGATGTTAAGATCAATATGTGTACATTTATCCAACAATGAAGCTGTTATCTATTTTGGGAAAGCTGTTAAGTCATTTCTACAGTCTACCATAGTCTAGAAGGTTGTTTTTTTTCATTACTATTCAATTTGTCCTTCACTTGGTTTTTGACATTGTTGTTTAATTTTTCTTTCAATTTGTCTTTCACTTGGTTTTTGACACTGTATTTTGTACATCATCTTCATTAATTTATAAATATTTCCACGTTCTAAAACTAGTTTTTTTTTTGGTTCAAAAAGTGACTGATGTATGTCTTTTTACAGAGCATGCGATTTTTAGTCTTAAAATGATTATATCAACAAATTTGACCATGAAGATACCATGAATTTATCATAATAAAGAGAATCATAGTATAGGCTTTAAACATATACTTTTTCATAATTTGTAAGTATTTTAGTGAAATTGAAATTAATCACTAAAATCATGATTTGTTATGTAAAAAACAGAGTGTTAATCTACAAAAATGGGCTTAATAAAATGCACGCCACATTCATACATATATTATTAATTTAAAGTAATACCATGGGATTGAAGAGAGATATATGTTTGACACCTCTTTCAGTTTCCTAAAACTATGTTTCATTTGCCCGCAGTTAATTTAACAAAATAACAAATTTTATGTTTGGAACCAAGTCTTACGATGTTCATAAAAATGCCTGCCTAACCGTCACTATTGAGTATTTTTGAGTGATTTAAGTTGGAAATTGTGTGGCTTACTATTTTCCACCTTACTGTACATATAGGTTTTCAATTTGGGTTCCAAAAGTGTCTGCAGTGTCATTTTTGCAGAGAAGGAGATTTTTAGACTTAAAATGAGTCAACAAATTTGACCATTCATATATTATGACTTTATTATAGTAAAGAGTATCATACTTTATTCATTAAAGATGTACATATTCATAATTTGTAAGTATCTTGGTCAAATTTAAAATTAATCAGTAAAATCCTGAGTTGTTATGTAAGAAACTGAGCGTAAATCTGTAAAACTAAGATTACAAAAATGCACGCCACAACCTAGGCCCACAACACCAGGATAGTATCCTACTTATATCATACTATAAGTATTATACAAGTATGAATTATTATATTTTATAAGTAGCATTGTCATAATTGGAAAAGAATGTCTAAATTCATAATTTTGTTTTGTAAAAATAGAGTGTAAATCTGTAAAAATGGGCTTAGAAAAATGCCCGCCATAATGTTTTTAGAGGTAATTTTTAAAACCTAATGCCATATACCTGGAGCTATATATACTATGGACAAAAACCTGCTTCATAATTTTAAAAATATTTTTATTTTGTGTACAGTAAAGTTTTGAAAATTGCAATTTTTTTGTTTTGAAATTTGTCCAAGATACCTGGAATTTTAGTCATTCACATTCAATTTGACTGCTATGCATTCCTAGCTTGCATTTTTATGCTTATGGCTTGCATTTTACACCAAGTCTCGATAACAGTAAAAAAATGTTATTGCACCTTTCATAGTTCCGCTATGAGCATATGAGGTTAGGTTATATAAAATTAACACAAGGATAGTCTTCTCAATATAACTAGCCATCTAACTTCCTAAACCATTTACTATAACTATTTAATAGGAGGGTTTGGCTTGCATTTTTATTAATCTAGGTGGATATTTCAAAAATACAAGACAACCATGTAGTGTTTTTGCACAACAGGCACTTTCTGAACCCAAATTGAAAAACTAAATGTACAATAATGTGGAAAATAGTAAAACATACCATTTCCAACTAAACTCACTCAAAAATACCCAATACTTAGGGTTGGGTGGGCATTTCTCTGATCTGGGTAAAACTGGGTCGAAAACACAAAAGTTGTCATTTTGTCAATTTAACTATGGACAAATGAAACATAATTTTAAAAAACTGAAAGACGTTTTTGTAAAAAATATATCTATCTTCAACCCCATGGTGTTAGTTTCAAATTATGACAATTGTACATACTGTGGCGTGCATTTTCCTAAGCCCAGTTTTGAATATTTACACTGTTTTTTACGTAACAACTTAGAATTTCAGTCATTAATTTTGAATTTGTCCAAGATACTTACAATTTTAGTCATTCATGTTCAATTTGATTGCTACGCATTCCTAGATTGCACTTTCATGCTTATGGCTTGCATTTTACACCAAGTGTGCATAAAAAGAAAAAAAAGGTTAAAATTGCACCTTTCATAGGTCGACAATGAGCATATGAGATTGGGTTAGATAAACTTAACACAAGGGTAGTCTTCTCAATATATCTAGCCATCCAATTTCCAAACCATTTACTATAAGCATTTAATAGGAGGGTTTGGCTTGCATTTTTATTAATCTAGGTGGATATTTCATAAATACAAGACAACCATGTAGTGTTTTTTCACAACAGGCACTTTCTGAAACCAAACTGAAAAACTAAATGTACAATAATGTGGAAAATAGTAAAAAATACCATTTCCAACTAAACTCACTAAAAAAACCCAATTCTTAGGGTTGGGTGGGCATTTCTCTGATCTGGGTAAAACTGGGTTGAAAACACAAAAGTTGTCATTTTGTCAATTTAACTATGGACAAATGAAACATAATTGTTAAAAACTGAAAGAGGTGTTTGTCAACAATATATCTATCTTCAACCCCATCGTGTTAGTTTCAAATAATGACAATTGTACGGACTGTGGCATGCATTTTCCTAAGCACAGTTTATAATATTTACACACTTTTTTTTCCGTAACAACTTAGAATTTTAGTCATTAATTTTGAATTTGTCCAAGATACTTGGAATTTTCGTCATTCATGTTCAATTTGACTTCTATGCAAAAAAATTGCAATATTTCTGTTTTCAATATATGTTTCCTCCTCCCATGTTCTTACACATGTCCAAATATGTCTCATAATATTTGCATGAAGTCCAGATATGTCTCAAAATATTTGCATGAAGGCCAAATATGTCTCATAACATTTTCATTAGGATCTTGTCGCGGGCCCACAGCCTGAAGATAGTATTATATTTATATCATACTATATGTATTATACATTTATGACTTATCATAATTTATAAGTAGCATGGTAATAATTGAAAAGAATGTATAAATTAACAATTTTTTTTCTAAAAGCAGAGTGTAAATTTGTAAAAATGAGCTTAGAAAAATGCCTGCCATAATGTTTATAGAGGTGATTTTAAAAACCTAATTCCATATACCTGGAGCTATATATATACTATGGACAAAAACCTCTTTCATAATTTTTAAAATATGTTTATTTTGTGTATAGTAAAGTTTTGAAAATTGCAATTTTTTTTGTTTTGAACTTTATTTGACTAGGTCTATAAAATGCACACCTAGCCCTCATTGTTTAGTATTTTTGAGTGATCTCAATTGGATATGGATTTTTTTATTGTTTTACACCTTCCTGTACTTCTATTTTTCTAATCTTTGCTAAAATCATGCCAGCTATGCAAAAACATTGCAAGGCTGCCTTGTAAATGTGAAACGCTCGCTTTGTTCACTAAAATGCAAGCATAAGTTCCATCCTTAAGTAATTTTAATTGGATTAAGTTGGAGAATATATATTTCCTCCTCCCATGTTCTTGTACTATTCCATGTTTTCTTTTTGAGCCATAAAATGTATTTTTTATACAAAAAAACTATATTTTGTATTAATGTTGATTATTTTGTTGATTTTGCAGAATAACTCATCAATGGATCATTCAAACCAGTCATCTCAACAAAATATTCCTCGAAAAAGAGGTCGTCACAAGGAAGTAGAATTGAATAATATTCCAAATTTTCCCCAACATGATATTGTCCTTCAATTCACTCCCGCTAGGGGTAAAAGAGTTGTTATTCGTGCTGTCCATCAACAATGTCAAGCACTTACAGATCAGAACTCTATACCAGAAAATAATATTATGAAAGCAACTGTTGAAATTAGATGTATTGTATGTAAGAAATGTGTGACAAACAACAATATTTGTCAACAACCTAGGAATCCTTTGACTCCAACCACAATTGAGGGCAACGGTAATGTACAATATATAACTCTTGACCATACTATTAACTCTTATTCACATAATGTGGTCCGAAATGTCCCTCAAAGATCAAGTGTTGATGATGCTTCCATTACAAATAATTTGTTTCAAAGTATAGAAGTTTTTTTTACTCAACAACCTAGGTTGCCTTTGTCTTTGGTTATGGTTGAAGGGAATGAAAGTGTAATCCTACCTAGTGGACAACAAGTTGAACATGCAACCCTTGAGAAGTTGGATACAACCAGAAGTCATGAAACAGTTGAAAGAACTACTTTCACAAACAATGGGAAATAAATGCACCTACAAAAAACAAAATTCTACAGATGCACAAGCTTCAATAGAAATGACTGAAGGACAAATGGATATAAATGCACTTACAAAAAATCAAAATTCTGCAGATGTATAGGCTTTTGTACAAATGCTTCAAGGAAGAATGGATAGAAATGCAACTACAGAAAATCAAAATTCTGCAGATGTACAAGCTTCAATGCAAATGCCTGAAGGACAAATGGATAGAAATGAAACTACAGAAAATAAAAATTCTGCAGATGTAGAAGCTTCAGTAGAAATGCCAGAAGGACAAATGGATAGAAATGCACCTATAGAAAATTAAAATTCCGTAGATGTACAAGCTTTAGTAGAAATGCCTGAAGGGTGTTCTACGGATCAAACTACATATGCTGTAACTAGAAGGTCAACAGGAAACCGCTTAAGGACATCCTTATTAAGTCTTAAGAAGTGGTCTGGTTGGTTTAACCGTAGACTAAATGAGGGGAACAAAAAATTTAAGGCAATTGGTAGATGGTTCTCTGGGAAGTCACTTGAAGATGTAGACGAAAATGACATTATTTCTGGAATTGGGTACTTCATGAGCAAAAACTATAGTCAAGATTCTAAATTTGAGGATGTTCTTGAACACCTAGATGGAGTGATTCATAAACTTCGATCAATTGTTATGCAAGAGATCCGTAATGATTTTATTCTTAGGAATATGGCTTCTGTATTTATTGAATCAAGCATGAGCCATAAGGCTTTGCAATGTCTGAAGCAGATTGACCGTCATGGTGTGTTTCAAGGGGTTAGTCCAACTTCAGTTTCCAAGGAGATGAAAAAGTGGAGCAAAGAAGCTGAGGATATTGATAAGGGTTGGGAGAGAACTGATGGTCTCACATATGGAGTTAGAGTGAAGCAAGTAAAGTCATATGCTTCCTCTATGGTTGAGTCCTATGAAAAGAGGAATGGAATTAGAGTCATTGAAGATTCTTTCAAACTTGGTATTGTTTCTCATGTACATTATGATCGAGGTGGGCAGGTATGTGAGATATTATTTGAGATACTAGAAGATAGTGGCTTGATGTCCTGTGTAAGCCTTGGAAAATGGGATGGAAAGGAAGAATATAAACAGGTTTTAGCACATGCTGCTGATCCTACAAATGAGGATAACTTAATGAATCAGATAAACAAATTTTCACAAGATGGGATCCTAATGTCAGATGGAAGGGTAGTGGAAGTGAAATTGTTCGAGTGCCATGATCTAGTGGCCATATCCAAGGGGATTTGGTTGTGTTCTTGTTGTTTAGGAGATGAGATGGTTCCTTATATGCATATCCAAGGGGCCCATGCTCTTCACATGACTAGGGATGCTCATCCTTATACTTTAGGACGGTTAAGGAATGAAGTAATGGAACGTAAGCATAGGGAAATGAAAATTTTGAACAAGAACCAAGGAGGAGGAAAAGGAGTTGCTAAAAAGTATAGAAACACATTTGAACATGACAAAATGTGTCTTGTAAATGAGATGCGAGCACAAGTTTTCAAACTGGTTATGAGATCAGAGGGTACTTTCCAAAATTTTAAAGAACGAAGATTTTTGGCTTCCAATACTAGATTTCAACTTCCTGTTGAATATGAAAAGACAAGAAGTCTACTAAATGATGAAACTGCAACACAGTTGGCATCCCGCTTCCCTGATGTCACTTCTAAATAAGTAAAACAACTATTTCAGTCATGGGTAAGACAATCTAAGAAATCATTGATTGCACCACCAACAGTAAGTATGCCCTAATTTTAAATGGTTTTTGATTCTGCTTTCATTTTATGGTGTGAGGACTCATAATATGTTTTTAACTACTAAATACTAATATTGTAGTGCTTTGGTTTTTACAGCAGAGCACTATGTAAAATTTCAGGGTTAAATTTCTATGTTTTAAACTTTATCAGTTTATGGAAGTAAATGTCTAAGAATTACTATGTGCCTAAATAATATTTAGTGTACTGTCGTGTTTTCACTAACCTTACATTCGTAATTTGAAATAAACAACATATCAATATTTCCTTTTCAAACAATCATGTTCTAGCATAGGAATATGTTTCACAACTCGGTAAATCAGTAAATAGCAGTAAATCAGTAAATAGCAGTTTATACATGTTTACAGTAAGTTTTAGCATAATAGTCAATAACGGAAATTACCTGATGCTGATGCTAACCGTAAGTTGTAGCAGGTTGTATAACCCCTTAGACAGCCAAACTGAAGTGTCCACCCTACCGACCAGCTATTATCTTGCTGGCCCTTGGAAATCAAAGGATTTCCAAGCCCCCGAGCCCACAATCTGATAATCCCGAGAGCAGTGTTTCCTTCCGTTCTCAAAATCCTTCTGTTCCCCAATCAAACTGTCTGTTCTCCCAACTTCTGTTCTCAAAACTTCTCTTCTTCCCCCTATCAAAAAAAAAACCTCCCTTTCTCCAAGCTCTCCCCCTCTATATAATTTCCCTTCCTCGAGAATATCTTGGGCTTACTCCACCGCCCCAAAATCCCCCTCTCGAGCCCCTCAACATTTACCCCTATCACCAGTTCATTCATACATGGTTCTTTATAAAAATGTATAATTAATTACTCTCATGGAAAAATTAGTTGGTTTTGGATTGACGGTCGTAAATATTTATTACGGTGGGGATTATCACCCCAAGGTTATCCATTCGGGACAAGTTTCATTAAATACAAGTCTATCCGCCATCCTTGATATTTTAATGTTATTAATGTAATTAATAAAATATTATATAATTAGTTGCCCCTTGTCAACTTGGACATGATGTGTCTTAATGATCCACCTTATCCGTCGAGACTACTTAGCTTGAGGTTTAAATTCCAAGATTAACATTGAATAATTAAATAACCATTTTCCATCACATCACGTTTATTCCAAAAATGATTATCTTATTATGGCTAACTTTTGAAATGGAAATAATCACACAATATTAATTTATAAATCAATATTTTAAATCTTACTTATATTGCATTTGTTACGATAGGGATATAAATGTTGCTGGAATATCATTTATTAATTAATAATAATAATTAAATCACCCTTTGACAATAATAAAAGGTGAATCAATCATAGTATTCTTAATTATTTGTTTATCACATGAGTACCCTATCATCAACATAGCGTCCTTGTTCTTATAAACAAATCACTTGTGAGGGCTTAAACAATTTTACTAATTAATTAAACACTATCATTACCCTATTCACAACAGTTCTTCTATGACAATGTTAACTGACGACACTTGTCTTAGTTTATTATTACAATGTTTTCATATAATTACTAATTCACTTATTTACACATTGACAACCTAACCATTCATTACCTAAGTTGATTGATGTATCCTTAACTGAGTTATCTATGACATTTATACTACTATTCAAGCAAGACAAGTATGTTATACACCAGTAATATTGTACACGTACAAGGTGTGCATGCATGGCCAGTGTATGCACATGTCGGACATGTACTATAAACAAACCCCATTCCTCCTATGCATACTTGCTAACTAACAATAGTATCTACCCCCATGCAGAAGAGCAAGCATAATATATAGTATAATTACTTTAACATCCTCGGTTATTTAACAGTTAACCCTTTACGATTTAACATCATTGTCTTTATGTTTACATTAGTTTAATCAATCAAGTACAGGAAGGGTGCCTACTTCCACTAACTCGGAATCAAGGAATACTAAACCCCCAACAGTGCTAACTAACACATCCTCCCATCATAACCTACGTCCAGCATCCTCCCTATCCTTCCTCTGCTAGTACAACAGTGGATGTCGGACTCACCGATCTGACCACATAGAACTTGAGAGCGATAGCGTCGGCTGAACAGCGGACCTATCCTCCCCTAGTAGGCATCCGACAATCGTCATCACAACAACATGGGGAGCGTGTCTCAGCACGGCCCTCCCACGACCTCGGGTCTCATGGAAACATAGGGTGGGAAACACATCCATCCCTCTCAACATACTGGGCCTACGCCCTTATCAACTCATACTTGCTGCTATCGGGATTATCAGTTTGTGTTATCGTATCTTCATTTTGGCTGCTAAGGTTTGCTGTATGAACATGTTTTTCCTTTCCAATGTATATCAGATCAAGTAACTGGCTATCCCATAGCCCTTGTGTCCTGTAGGTTAGTGTTTTGCAAAATACAATTTATAGAAAGCATTTTCCATTGATCGCCAATTGATACATGTTATCATTTCATTTCATGTAACCTTTTAGCTCATCATAGATACATATAACATTTCAATAATTCACATAAGAAGATGGTATCCACGTACCGAATCATATATTTCACATTTCATTAATGAAAACATATAAACATATACTGAAATCGTAAAATAAGGAAATCATATGATAATCATGACATCATAATCGCATAACATAGTAACATCATAATTATGGTGAAATCATAAAACAGAGTAACATCATATAACGAGGTCCAACATAGTTTACTCAGTCGAGCTGAGTTCAACAGAATATATAAGAAAATAAAGTATGGTGTATCTAACTAATAAATATGCCGAATCAAAATATGGGCATTACATACACCCACCCTTCGGGAAACTTCGTCCCGAAGTTATGGTCAAAATAGTGAGGGAAAATCTCGATGCATGGTCTCTGCATCCTCCCAGGTAGCAGACCCAGGGCTATACTTGTCCCATTGGACCTTAACTTGGTCCACATGGCGACTACGGAGCTGTCGAACCCTACGATCAAGTATATGTAATGGTTCGACCCAGAAGGTTCCCTCGTCCGAGACCTGCAATTCCTTCCAATGAATTTTGTGAGTCTCATCAGCTATGTAATGTCGTAATACAGAAACATGAAATACATTATGAGTTTTATGCAAGTGGGGTGGCAGCGCGAGACGATAAGCAACTGGTCCGATTTTCTCAAGAATCTCAAATGGACCTATAAAGCGAGGTGACAACTTGGTACCCTTCCCAAACCGAATGGTACTTTTATTTGGTCTGATGCGAATAAATACACGATCCCCTACTCCATAAGTTCTATCTGATCTGTGTGCATCAGCGTAACTCTTTTGCCTATCCTGTGCTTCCTTCAGCCGCTGCCTAATCTGTATCACTTGCTCCTCCATCTCCTGAATCAATTCAGGCCCAATTAAAACTCGATCCTCTAACCTGTCCCAACTGAGTGGTGTCCTGCACGGCCTCCCATACAATGCCTGATATGGCGGCATACCAATGGAGCTGTGATGACTATTGTTGTATGCAAACTCCACTAAAGGAAGATATTTCTCCCACTGTGTCTGTTGATCCATAACATACATCCTAAGCATGTCCTCCATCACTTGATTCACCCTCTCAGTCTGTCCATCTATCTCGAGGTGATAAGCTGAGCTTAAGTTCAACTGTGTCCCTAATGATGACTGCATGCTTGTCCAAAATCTGGAGGTGAACTTAGGGTCTCTGTCCGAGATTATCTTTTTAGGAACTCCATGAAGACGTATAATCTCATTTATGAATACCCTTGCCACATCTGTCACATCATAGGTGTCTCTGACTGGAATGAAGTGAGCACTTTTGGTCAGTTTGTCGACTACTACCAAAATAGCATTATGTCTCAGAGATGTGAGTGGTAATCCTACAACGAAGTCCATGGAAATGAATTCCCATTTAGTCATAGGAATATCATGCGGTTGTAGGAGACCGGCCGGGTGACGATGATCTGCCTTCACTTGTTGACACTCAAGGCACTTTGAAACAAAATCCACTACATCCATCTTCATACCTGGCCAAAAGAAGAGTTGCTTCATGTCAGCATACATCTTCTTCACTCCTGGGTGTGCACAGTAATGTGATCTATGGGCCTCTCTAAGGATTGTTTTCCTGATATCACCTTCCTTAGGAACATACATCCTTCCCTGATACCGCAACAACCCATCTTCCTCAAGATGGTACCCATCATACTTCAATTCCTGTTTCTTTCCATTCTGAATAGCTGAGGTTACTTTTAGATACCAACTATCGCCCAATAGTTGTCCTAGTACCCTTTCCCTCAAGTCAACCTTCAAGGGAATTAAGGAGAAAAGTCTCGGCCTTCGGCTTAGAGCGTCTGCCACCACATTCTCCTTTCCTTTGATGTAAGAGATACCAAAGTCATACTCACTCATGAACTCACTCCATCGCCTTTGCCTAGCATTCAAATCCCTTTGGGTAAATATGTATTGCAATCTCTGATGGTCTGTTTTAAGGGTGAAGCTTCTACCAACTAGGTAGTGCCTCCATAATTTTAGTGCCAACATTACTGCTGCCAATTCTAGATCATGCGTGGCATACTGCTCCTCATGAGGTTTCAACTTTCGAGATGCATAAGCTATTACCCCACCTTCCTGCATCAACACCGCTCCTAATCCTTGCTTCGAGGCATCGGTGCATACCATGAAATCTTTATCCATGTCTGGTACCCGCAAGATCGGTGCACTTGTCAACAATCTTTTTAACTCTGAAAAAGCGACATCGCATTCGTCGGTCCATTCATACCGGATTCCCTTGCGTTGCAAGGTGGTAATAGGTTTTGCAATTTTAGAAAATCCTTCCACAAACCTCCGGTAATAGCCTGCTAACCCCATGAAGCTGCGCACCTCATGAGCATTCCTTGGAATTGGCCAATCTTCAATGGCCTTTACCTTTTCTGGGTCTAGAGAGATCCCTTCACCAGAGATGATGTGCCCCAAGTAGTGAATCTCTTTTTGGAAGAAGGAACACTTTGATAATTTACCATAAAGTTTATGTTCCCTTAGGCATGTCAAGACTAACCGCAAGTGTTCCTCATGCTCCTTCTCATTTTTAGAATAGATAAGAATATCATCTAAGAAGACCTGAACAAAGCGGTCCAAGTATTTTCGGAAGACCCCATTCATGAGGCTCATGAATACAGCTGGAGCATTGGTCAAACCAAATGGTACCACTACAAACTCGTAATGCCCAAATCGAGTTCGAAAGGCAGTCTTAGGAATGTCGCCTTCCTTGATCCTCAACTGGTGATATCCTGATCGCAAATCAATCTTTGAGAAGACTGACGCACCTTTCATTTGATCAAAGAGGTCATCAATTCTTGGTATGGGATACCTGTTCTTCACGGTGGCCTTGTTCAAATCTCTGTAATCTATGCACAGTCGCAGAGATCCATCCTTCTTCTTAACGAAGATCACTGGTGCTCCCCACGGTGAGATACTAGGTCTAATCAGTCCCAAATCTAGCAATTCTTTTAACTGGATCTGTAACTCACGGAGCTCTGGAGTTGTCATTCTATACGGAGTCTTTGAGATAGGTTCTGCACCAGGTTTTAGTTCGATTGTGAAATCGAGCTCTCTTTCTGGAGGTAGTCCTGGTAATTCCTTCGGAAAGACATCCTTGAACTCGGAAAGTACTGGGTAAGAATTCAAGGAAGGTCCTTTACTATCGCTCACGGCCTCCACTACGAACAACTGGCATCCTTGTCTTAGGCATCGCTTAGCTTTCACCATAGAGATGAAACGGAGGGATACCTTCCTCTTCAAGCCTTGGATTTGAATTGTCCTTCCCTCGTCATCGAGGCACAACACCTTCTTTGCATAGCAGTCTATGAAAGCTCTATGGTCTTCTAACCAATCCATGCCAATAATGAGGTCATAAGTCCCCAAATTGGTGACATAAGCATCCAACTTAGTGGTGCAAACTCCTAAGTCAACCCCACAACCTCTCACTTTAAGACCTACTGGTTGCTTAGTTCCTGAAGCCATTTCAACCAGTTTGAAATCATCGTGCTCGTAGGCTGCCAACCCACATTTATCTAATGCAAATGGTGAAATAAAACTATCAGTTGCTCCTGGATCAAACAAAATTTTAAGTTTGACATTGTTTACATTACCAGTGGATTCTACTACGGTAGACTGATGTTCTGCCTGGTGGTTATGCACCGCTGCATGAATCCGATGACTGTTACCCGAACTATCCATGGGTGCTTTTCCTTCCCTGTGCCTGCTGCTTGACTGACCCTTGGGACAGTCTCGCTGGAAATGAGGACCTCCGCATCCCCAACAAGAGAGATTGGGAGGGGCTTGCCTGTTGCTCGAAGGAATCCTCTGAGATGAGTTCCTTCCCTTGGTTCCTCTAAAACCCCTTGCTCCTCTATAGGAACTTCCCTGTGTATGCCCCTGGCTTTGGTGGGTTGCGGACGATGCCTGCGAGATTGAGTTAATTGAAGTATTACCCCTCGGTGTGAACCGGTTACCATAAGGAGGAGGTCTAGATTGTCCTCCCCTGAAGTAAGGACGTGATGCCTTCCCTGAAACATACTGATTGGTTCCTGTCAACTTACTGCCCCCTTTTCCATCTGACATATCAGCTGCATAACGAGCATACTCAACTGCCATGGCAACTGAAGTTGGCTTCCACATCCGCACAGCAGCTCTAATCTTGTAGTTAAGTCCATACACAAAATGCTCTACCTGACAATCATCTGCATCTAGGTAAGGAACATATTTTACCAGTTCCATAAACCGAGATTCATACTCCTCCACCGTCTTGTCTCCCTGTACTAAGGCATGGAGTGCACCTGCTTGTTCTTCCTTGTAATAATTTGGCAAATACTTCATGTGGAACCTTTCCTCGAACAGTTCCCAAGAAGTTGTAAGAGGAGTAAGGTGCAACTGCTTCTCGAGGTCTGACCACCAATTCAAAGCATCACCTTTAAGCTGAAAGACGGCCATCCTAGACTTGGAACTAGATGTGTACTCATTCAATGCGAAGCATCTCTTCATGCCTTCCAGCCATGCCTCTGCATGCTTACCAGGTCGTCCTCCTGAAAACTCTGGAACTTTTATCTTTTGTAACTCCCTCGATATGTCCTGAAGCGGTTCCAGTCTTGGGCCATGTGCCCTTTCAGAGTTCTCTCGACTCACTTGAGTGGTTTCCACCTCGGCGGCCCTTTCCGACTGCCTGTTCATCGTGGTCATAATAGCCTCCAATGACCTCATTATGATCTGCATTTCTGGTGTTGAGGTTGGTGGTGGCGGTGTTGGCGGTGGCGGAGGTGGTGGTGACGGTGGTCGACCTTGACCTCGACCTCGACCTCTGCGTGTTGTCACCATGATAGTTCCTGAGTTATTAAAATAAACTCATATCCTTAGTTGTTCAATCAAATATCCGCGGAACTAAAATGTAGGTATTCAATAACTTGCATCATGAGATAACAATTTGTCAAGATTAGCGCAGTAAAATCTATAGTCGTTTTTATTTAAACAATCCTGTCATGGTGTTCAGCTCGTCGTGCTGGTCTTAATGGTGTCTTGTTTTTGAGATTTTGGGTCTCTTTCATCCCTTCGACTAGGAGTTGAAATCTCGGCAAAATTTTTAATATCTCTATTTTAGTTAGCTTTAAATGTTACCCTCTAATCTAAACCACTTAATTAACATTATTTGTTGAAACCTCAACCAATCATAGTTAAGTTTAATACTAAAAATTAAAATTCCTATAAAACATAATTTTAACAACATGTTATAACAGAAAAGGAAAAATTAATTCTTATAATACATATTTTCTAACAAGTATAAATAAATTAAATTTTTATAACACATATATTCTATGAGAGTATATAACCATAAATTTAAACTTTAATACAACATCTATTATAACCAGAAAAGTAAAATTAATCTTTATAATACATATATTCTAATCAAAATATGAATAAATTTAAATTTTATAAAACATATATTCTATGAGAATATATAAAATAATTTAAATTTTAATATAACATTTTTTTTTTATGACAGGAAAGTAAAATTAATTTTTTATTTTACGTATATTCTAACAAAATATGAATAAATTAAATTTTCGTACAACATATATTCTATCATAATATATAACAATAAATTTAAACTTTAATATAACCTATATTATAGCCTTCTATATATATATTTTACAAACTATATACGAAATAGAACGTAGATTTACAAACCGTAGATTTTTACCACGCGGCCTTTCACCGCCATGCATTGAGTGAGTATGCATGAAGGACACGCGGTCTCTCCAAGCAGCCCACCGCCCTCGGAAAGTGGGGGAAACCCTAAATAGGGTCAATCCCCAAGACGCGGCCATTTTCACCCTCTCTTCCACAGTTTTAGCTCTGCAACTCCCATCTTCTATGGTAGAAGCACTGGCGAGGCTGGCCCAGCGGAAAAATACCAGCGTGATTTTCAGAAAACATTGAGCTCGAGCAGGATAAAAATGGTTGCTGGGCACGCTCAGAAGCTCGCCCGTGAACTCATTGCAAGCCATTTCGGCGACATTGCTGGGGAGGTATGCAGCTGCCTGCACAGTTGAAGAATTGCCTTCTTGTTCTTATACAACACGATTGTGTTCAGGCCTTCAGAATTGAGCAAGAAGAAGGCGTAGGGCCGGCAGCAGCTAGGAGTTTTAAGGTAATTTCTTTTTGAACAGGTGAGCAAACAAGACTTATTGGATACATATCAACCACCGTTTTTCACATTCACCATTGCTATCAATGGGATTTGCAAAGTAGGGAGTCTGTACGAAGCTCAGAGACTGTTAAAATCCCTGGTGGGAAGAGGATACGTGCCCAATTTTTGGGACATATGCAATGCTCATTGATGGGCTTTGCAAGGATGGGAAGACAACGGTGGCCTTGCAGATAGTGGGTTCAATGATAAAGTCTGGTTATGTCCCTACTGTTATCACTTGGAGTTCTCTGACGAATGGGCAAGATTAATAGCTCACTTGGAGCGAACACGCCCGGTATATGGGGGTGGGACAGGGTTCAATTCCCCTCGTATCTCCACAAGTGTGAAAAAAAAATTCGGAGGCGGGATCAACCGAAACACAGAAGAAGCCATGCTCACATGATTCAACTTGAACAAGATATCAAGAAAGAGATTCTGGGCAAGAGTGTTGGGCATACAGCCATAACTGGGTATTTGATTGAAGGTGTCAAGGGCTTCTTCAACCATATCTGCGTGGCTGTAGATTCTGAGAAGCACAGTAACAGTCTGTGTATTGATGGCGCAGCCGATGTCTCGTAATAGTCCAAGGACCCCGTGTGCAGTACCGCATCTACTGATGAGCTTATTGAGCGTTTCAGCAATGTGGGTGTAGGCATCAGTCGTGTGCTTGTAGCCGGGTCTGTTTCCGAACCAGATAAAGAGATTCAACGCCAGTATGTCTGACGGGCAATCTGTAAGGACCTTCTGTACCAACTCTGAGCTAATTTTAACTGGGAATTTCTTCCTTTAAGGTAATCTTAATAAAACTCTGAAATTTATGATATGAATTCGTTGGGAGTGGATTAATGGCCTTAGCAGGCATCCTCAAGCGATCTCAGACCAAACAATATGCACTCGGCTTTGCACAGGCTACTGTACAGAGGTATGAAGTCTCGTGCGGAGCTTTGCCAATTGCTCGCAGATGGACTGCCGTAGCAAGGGCTTTCAGGTTTTTTTTTTTTATTTTGCTTTTTATTTTATTATATATATATATATATATATATTTTTTCCTTAACCGAGAAGTTAGACTTCCTAAACTTGGCTACTGGCTGAAGTTCTCAAGAACTCATGGTTTAAAGTGACTTTTGGCAAAATGTTGGGGAGTATTGGCACCTTTATTTTAAATTGAAGAAGAACAATTACTGTGTTTATGAATGAAGAACAATTCTGGGCATTATATATTTTTTTTTTACACTTTCTGGGCATTATATATATATTTTTATTTATTTATTTATTTTTTTAGATTCTTGATCCTCCTACAAAATAAGACAGTGATAAAACAATTATATATTTCTAATGTACAGCAAGCAAAGTTCTTTCTATGAAATCTAAGACCCAATATTTTTATATGAAAACAAAATTAGACAGTAATATTTAAACAGTAAGAACCTATAGGGAAATTTGCATTTGTTTTTCAATATAACCCTCTGATTCTGTTAAACTGAGCCAAATTTGCTCAAAATAGCTCAATATTTTGTCGGCAACAACTATTCATTTCTATATAAAGCTCTTTTGTTTTTGTTGTAATTTCAATTAAATTTTCTTCTCTTATTTTTGTTCATGGACTCAACAGTAGTAGGAAATAGAACGGAAGGGGATAAATTGCTGGAAGCCCTAATTAATTTGCATTTGTTTAGTGGTAGATTAACTATATAAAGAATGAAAATATAAATATATATATATATTTTTAATGTAATTGTTGTTATCGTTGTGCAGGTACCTTGAAAGATGACTATGGCTGGAGGTCAAGTAGGTAAATTATCAAGTAAATTTTCTAGGTGCAGCATGAATAGGCCTGTAGGTTCAAGAGTCTGAACGGAGGCTCTGATACCATCTGTAGTGCTCTGGTTTTTACAGCAGAGCACTATGTAAAATTTCAGGGTTAAATTTCTATGTTTTAAACTTTATCAGTTTATGGAAGTAAATTTCTAAGAATTACTATGTGCCTAAATAATATTTAGTGTACTGTTGTGTTTTCACTAACCTTACATTCGTAATTTGAAATAAACAACATATCAATATTTCCTTTTCAAACAATCATGTTCTAGCATAGGAATATGTTTCACAACTCAGTAAATCAGTAAATAGCAGTAAATCAGTAAATATCAGTTTATACATGTTTACAGTAAGTTTTAGCATAATAGTCAATAACGGAAATTACCTGATGCTGATGCTAACCGTAAGTTGTAGCAGGTTGTATAACCCCCTAGACAGCCAAACTGAAGTGTCCACCCTACCGACCAGCTATTATCTTGCTGGCCCTTGGAAATCAAAGGATTTCCAAGCCCCCGAGCCCACAATCTGATAATCCCGAGAGCAGTGTTTCCTTCCGTTCTCAAAATCCTTCTGTTCCCCAATCAAACTGTCTGTTCTCCCAACTTCTGTTCTCAAAACTTCTCTTCTTCCCCCTATCAAAAAAAAAACCTCCCTTTCTCCAAGCTCTCCCCCTCTATATAATTTCCCTTCCTCGAGAATATCTTGGGCTTACTCCACCGCCCCAAAATCCCCCTCTCGAGCCCCTCAACATTTACCCCTATCACCAGTTCATTCATAGACGGTTCTTTATAAAAATGTATAATTAATTACTCTCATGGAAAAATTAGTTGGTTTTGGATTGACGGTCGTAAATATTTATTACGGTGGGGATTATCACCCCAAGGTTATCCATTCGGGACAAGTTTCATTAAATACAAGTCTATCCGCCATCCTTGATATTTTAATGTTATTAATGTAATTAATAAAATATTATATAATTAGTTGCCCCTTGTCAACTTGGACATGATGTGTCTTAATGATCCACCTTATCCGTCGAGACTACTTAGCTTGAGGTTTAAATTCCAAGATTAACATTGAATAATTAAATAACCATTTTCCATCACATCACGTTTATTCCAAAAATGATTATCTTATTATGGCTAACTTTTGAAATGGAAATAATCACACAATATTAATTTATAAATCAATATTTTAAATCTTACTTATATTGCATTTGTTACGATAGGGATATAAATGTTGCTGGAATATCATTTATTAATTAATAATAATAATTAAATCACCCTTTGACAATAATAAAAGGTGAATCAATCATAGTATTCTTAATTATTTGTTTATCACATGAGTACCCTATCATCAACATAGCGTCCTTGTTCTTATAAACAAAGCACTTGTGAGGGATTAAACAATTTTACTAATTAATTAAACACTATCATTACCCTATTCACAACAGTTCTTCTATGACAATGTTAACTGACGACACTTGTCTTAGTTTATTATTACAATGTTTTCATATAATTACTAATTCACTTATTTACACATTGACAACCTAACCATTCATTACCTAAGTTGATTGATGTATCCTTAACTGAGTTATCTATGACATTTATACTACTATTCAAGCATGACAAGTATGTTATACACCAGTAATATTGTACACGTACAAGGTGTGCATGCATGGCCAGTGTATGCACATGTTGGACATGTACTATAAACAAACCCCATTCCGCCTATGCATACTTGCTAACTAACAATAGTATCTACCCCCATGCAGAAGAGCAAGCATAATATATAGTATAATTACTTTAACATCCTCGGTTATTTAACAGTTAACCCTTTACGATTTAACATCATTGTCTTTATGTTTACATTAGTTTAATCAATCAAGTACAGGAAGGGTGCCTACTTCCACTAACTCGGAATCAAGGAATACTAAACCCCCAACAGTGCTAACTAACACATCCTCCCATCATAACCTACGTCCAGCATCCTCCCTATCCTTCCTCTGCTAGTACAACAGTGGATGTCGGACTCACCGATCTGACCACATAGAACTTGAGAGCGATAGCGTCGGCTGAACAACGGACCTATCCTCCCCTAGCAGGCATCCGACAATCGTCATCACAACAACATGGGGAGCGTGTCTCAGCACGGCCCTCCCACGACCTCGGGTCTCATGGAAACATAGGGTGGGAAACACATCCATCCCTCTCAACATACTGGGCCTACGCCCTTATCAACTCATACTTGCTGCTATCGGGATTATCAGTTTGTGTTATCGTATCTTCATTTTGGCTGCTAAGGTTTGCTGTATGAACATGTTTTTTCCTTTCCAATGTATATCAGATCAAGTAACTGGCTATCCCATAGCCCTTGTGTCCTGTAGGTTAGTGTTTTGCAAAATACAATTTATAGAAAGCATTTTCCATTGATCACCAATTGATCCATGTTATCATTTCATTTCATGTAACCTTTTAGCTCATCATAGATACATATAACATTTCAATAATTCACATAAGAAGATGGTATCCACGTACCGAATCATATATTTCACATTTCATTAATGAAAACATATAAACATATACTGAAATCGTAAAATAAGGAAATCATATGATAATCATGACATCATAATCGCATAACATAGTAACATCATAATTATGGTGAAATCATAAAACAGAGTAACATCATATAACGAGGTCCAATATAGTTTACTCAGTCGAGCTGAGTTCAACAGAATATATAAGAAAATAAAGTATGGTGTATCTAACTAATAAATATGCCGAATCAAAATATGGGCATTACAAATATGTTCTCGCAGTTCAGTAATCATCTTCCAAGATCAAGGCCAATAAGCAAATATTGTGAAGAGGCTTTTTGTGAATCACATCGCTTCGGAAGGCGCAAGGAAAAAAATAATGTTCAAAGAAGAAATAATAGTAAAACTCTAAGTGTTTCATCCAAGAGAAAAGTGGCAGCGCAAACTAATCAAACACAAGAATTGAATGGGGCAACTGGTGTTGAAATACTTATGATGGCGACTGAAAATTACTGTGAAATCGGTGTTTCATCCTCAAGAAATGAAGCAGGGAAAATCAATGAATTACCAGAAGTGTATGGAGTAGTTGCTATTGATATGCCAATGATGGAGGTTATGAATCACAATAAAAAGGGTGTTCCATCCTCGGTAAATGGTATAGGGAAGAGTGGTGAAAAACAAGAAATTCAAGGGGCAGTAGTTGATATCCAAAAGATGGATACTGTAAAAACTGATGTCATTATAAGAAGTTTGAGACAAGCCAAAAAGAAAAAAGTCCTAGATGATTGAAGTGCAACATTGTATGCAAAATGGTGAAAGAAACTTATGTTGCACTAAGCATTTCTAGTGATCTTGCCATACTAAAAATTTATTCTATGGTGCTAACATTCATGTTACCAAATTTTGGAACTGTAACAAACGCTGGAAGGAATATTAAATATATATTTTTTTTTCAGTAATAAAATTAGTAAATTACAACTGTTTTCTGTGTTTGCTTATCTTTTGTAAATTTATGTCTTTTTTAGGCTAGTTCTATAGGCATTACAGGTTTGGGTTATTCTCTGAAATTTGGTTGCATGAGTAGAATTGTATGACGTTCCAGAATTGGAATTTTAGTTTCATTAGATAAAGAAACTTACATAAATATAGCAATACATAGCATCAAAATTCTCATAAAGAACTTGAAATTTCTCAATCCATCATCCCCATAATATCCCTATAATATCCACAGTTCCAAGCAAATAGCTAAGATCTACCTATGTCACCAAATCTACTCACATCTCATATCCACTAATCACTATCACTCATTTAATTTCTTACAAATTCAAATAAATATGCCTACAATACTCAAGTTAGGTTTTCAATTTTGATATTGTTAACTTTCTGGCCTGTTATATACACTTATTGAAAAGTTAAATTCAAAATTACCATTCACATTAAATGCATCAAAAACATATACATTGCCGAGAAATACACACACACACATATAAATTTATGTATTAAAAATTGAAATGTATTTACATACACAGCATATACAAATAATGTTATTCCATATTTCTAGGATGCTTGGGAGGTTTAGGCTGCAAGTCCTCGTTTTCTAGAGAAGATAAATTTGTACATTCTAGTCTCTTGCCTTGTCTATAAGCTTATGGTTCTTCAGAAGCTGTAGCAGGTGCATGTTCATATTTTCGTTGTAATTCTTTCACTTTTGTGCAAACTCTCATTCAATCTCTCTTTATCTTGGAAGTACTTCTTCAACAATTCCACATTCTTCTTATTTTTCTCTTCGTGTTCCTTTTGCTTTTGCTTTCGAAGATCATTTGCATATTTCAACTCAGACTAAACTCGGGTCAATTTTTTCCTGAGTTGCTCTATCTCTGTCTCCAAGTCTTTTTCCCTCAATTCTGTATTATCTAGAGTATACACAATTGTTGCTCGCTAAAGTATGTTGTTCTTCTGTAGAGTGGCAATTTGGGATTTCAGATCTTCTATCTCAGACTTACATCCCAAATGTTGTGATTCTCTAACCTTCAGTATTTTCAATTTGAGCTCTTTAATCTCATCTTCCCTCTCAGCTACCTTGTTTTTCAATGTTTCAGATATGGTTGACCACACAGAGAGATCAGCTCCAGCATTCATTGCTGCAACAGCATCCATCAAGGACTTCTCTCGAATTCTTAAGAAGGCACGATAGCTTTGTAACCCCTTTTTGACTTTTTCATGAGCTTGTATTTCTTTAAAAGCTACGTCCAGTGCCTTCTATCTATTTTGCAAGGAACTCTCATACCTTATTAAATCCTGTTGGTGTGTTGACATATTAATTTCACGAGAAATCAGATGCCTACTCTGTCCCTTGCCAATTTCAGATTCTTTTAACTTTTCAACTCCTCTAGTCTGTAGTTCTGCAGTAATCTTTTCAAGTTCAACTATTTTTCCTTTCAACTCTTCATCTTTCTTAGCAATTATGTTTTTCATGTTTTCCTCTTTTTTTCTATATTCATTTATCTCAAGTTCATGTTTATTGTAGTCTTCAGCAAGGCCTTTTTGAAACAATTCCTTCATTATTTCAATTATTCTATTTAGCTTCTTGACTTCAACCGTAAGTCTTGCTTCCTGGTCGATTGCTTCCTGGGGGATAGCATTCCTTAGAGGGGGGATGTCCAAAACCTCCAATCAATGTTTCAACTCTTCTTTTAGTCTCTCTATGGTTTGTTCATCTTTCTTCCGATCAACATATATTCTTCTCTGCATTTCTCATTTTCCTTTATAAATTCATCCTGAATTCTTTCTAGTTCCTTATTCAAAGAATGAAGAGCATAGTCCTTTCCTGCTATTGTCCTTCTCTAACTGTCCACAGTCTTCACAACGGATTCTCGTAATCTTGCAATTTCCTGTAAACATGGAAAATTTTAAGGAGGCTTCAAAAAATGTAATTTGGCAACTTTTGTTTTTTGGAAAAAAGCATTGAAAAATGCCTCCTACCATAAAGAGGTCCAGCATTTGCAAATTTTTAATAGAAGATTCCATAGTATCCACGTGTTCTGTTTATAACCTTGCAATTACCTGTAAACAATGAAAATTTTAACGAGGCTTCAAAAAAAGGAATTTGGCAACTGTTTCTTTTTGAAAAATAGCATTGAAAAATAGCGCCTACCTTTAAGAGGTCTTGAATTTGCATCTGCTTAATCCTATAGATTTCTATGCTCTATAGTGCCGTAAGATAACAATAGGAAAAGTTTTTCTTTCAAATTCAACTTTTTCTTTGAAATGCAACATTTCATCGAATAGCTGAAAAACAATTTTACCATCAAAAAAATATTTTGGAGAGGAATTTTTCTCAACTCCCGACTGTGGAGCATAAATATCATCATCACTATGCTCCTCTTGTTCATTAAACTCAACATCATGCATCTCATTTACATTTATTTCTTTGCCTTGATGTAATCCGGCGAGAATTGAGATAGCATCAAATTCTTCAGGGTCACTTCCATACCTTCCATACAGTACTCAAAAGGCTCTTCAGGGACTTGTACATTGTCCTTTGGATATTGTTCAGGAACTTCCTGGTTAATTTTGTATGGATTCAACCTCTTAATATATGTATTTTTAAATCTTCTTCCTTCTACAGTGTTGGGTCGAAATAAGTCAATAATTTTTTGTAGTGTACCAGGGTAACTGAACTTCACTCTCTTCATTTTGCTCTCCTGTAGTGCAAAATGCATTTTTTTTCCAACACATGAGGGACATATATGGCCAGGTCTTCAACCAAATGAATCACCAACTTCATACAATCACCTGAAATATCTTGCTTGTGGTGATTCATAATTGTCCTAAGTACAATTTGAATTAAGGTTTTGTACAGTCCTCGGGGAACATCTTGCATCTTTAAACCATTCCGGGCAACCAAAACCTTTTTTCCACATATTTTGTTTTCCATCTCACCGTTTTCTACTTTGAGGTTTTTCTTGGTGGTCAACATTACTCCCCCCCTGCGTGGAATTTTCGTTGCACTAGACAACAAATCAGGGTCCAGACAAACCCTGCTTCCAAAAATAATCAATTCCTTGGACTGGACATCATAACTAGAAATGACGTTATCTGTCTCTTCATTGTTGAAATTGAACTGACTGAAAAGAAAATGATGCACTCCTGCTCTGATCAAGACATTTAGCATACCTTCTGGCCAGTTGGTTCTGTCACTCCATGCCTCAACGCTCTCTCTGAATTTTCTGACAGTGAACCTCTCAACAACTTCAGAACCCCCTGTTTCAGTTGATGGCATGGAACATGAGGCTGTTGTTTCCATTTTACAGGATGATGGCATGCTCAGAAAGGAAGAAGGGGATGCATGCACAAGATACCAGCATGCTGACTTTTACAAACTAAAATAATAATTACAAATGTGTTTTGACATTTCCAAACTATAATAAAAGTTACAAATGTGTTCTGATGTTTTCAAACTATAATAAAAATTACAAAATTACAAATTACAAATCCGTGCAACATTACACTAGTGCTTAACCATGGAGAACATAATCATAATGCAAATAAACTCTGACATGCCAACATGACAAATATAATGAAATAACTTATGCTAATTATATTCTAACAATAAAACCATATAAGAACCATAAAAAAATACTATGCGAAACTAATCTCTCAATTTATTTTAAAAGCACTATTTTAAAAACTCAAACCTATGCCATACAAAACACAAGCAAGACTTCCTTTGTAGATATAGACATGAAAATAGTAAAAATCCATGGATTCTCAATGACAACTTCACTGGAAATGATCATTAACCAAAAATTTGAGGAAACATAATCTCTCTGCACTTTGCCCAAAAAACTCTTTATGGTACCTCTCTACATACTGCAAACAACTTTCTTCAAAAATACACAATACACCATTACTAAAAAAAATAAAAATAAAACCCATACACAAACCTTGACATTTATCAATTTCCAATTACAAAATCAAACAACAAAAACCTTTGTAAAATGTTAACATGTATGGTAATTGCAGAAGCCAATTGGCACATTCGAGTTCTTGGCCTTATTGATAGCAATAATTGAAATCGGAATAAAAAATACAAATACTCCACTCATAGGCATCAATGTACATAGACATATTTTTTTTTTTGCAAATTAGCCTATTATCTATTTATAAACAAACATATATGTGCATTTTCTGAAAACAGAAGTTGTTACAATCTATAACATATCGTCTATGAAAGGAAACTAGCTTCACATAGAATAAAATACACGCATAATATCTGTAATGATCATAAACTATCATCAGAAACACTGGTTTTCATAAAATCGACCACAGAAGTATGTTGGAAGGTGGTTCAATGACGAAATGTCGTAGTACTACTGACGTTGCGACACATCCGATCAGGTCGCGGAAGGAATATTTTGTGTTAAAATATACCGCAGTTGGAGGGTTTTGGGGTCACTTGGACCACATGTTATGTAATATTGAGTCAATTGTACCGCGGTATGCAAGTTTTTGGGTCATTTGGACCGAGTCAGTTAGATATTGGGTCATTTGTCCACAGTGTCGGTTAGGAAGTCGTTAGTAAGTGGACAAACATTGTAATGGCAGAAGCCTATAAATAGATGAGAGTTTTAAATGTTAGATATAGCAATAGCAGGGAAGAGAGAAGGAGATGTATGTAGACGAAGATCTATGTTTTGCTTCTCCTATACGACTATGACAGTAATATAATGATTATGTTTTGGTACGATCTTTGTGCAATGTTGCAATATATGAATGTTGTTATATTTTCTTGATGCAATGTCTGCTTACTGTGCTATGATGAGAAATGCTACGATTAAGTAATATGTTATAACTCCATGTCGAATGTTTAAAGTTTCTGTTTAAGTAATACAATAGAGCTAGTCCATGTAGCCACAACTCGCCTCCTCCCTCGATGGAAACATGGTTCTGTCTACTCTTCCTGGACGCCTTGGGTGAGACCTCATCCGCTCTACGGGTGTTGCTGGGTGGGCTTGAACTTTCCCAGGCCGATGCCTAGGGAGACTGCGGTATGTGTCGACAATGAGGAGAACCCCTGTCAACCGAGGTCGCGTTGGTCAACAAAAGGTTCTATTGCCGGGACCGTGTGCAGAGTGAAAGGAGGCCATGTTGTGGCACCAGATGAAGCGAGAGATACAGGGCTGATTTGATCAGAAATTGCGGGAGTTTGCTGAAGAAGAAAGCCAGAACATGTGACTGACAGTAGATCACTGGCTGGGAAGGTATATTCATGACAGTCCGCACGAATGGTTTTTCTGTGAATTCCTGATCATTCTATACTAGTGGTTGCCAAAGATGACCTTCCAGAAGAGGAATTTCCATGGTGGTGAGCCGACGGCTTGGACCCCGGAGTTGATTCAGGAGCTACAGGAAGTCGATAATAAGGCATCGCGGGTTGTCAAAGTTTGGCTCGATAGCATCTTGGAGAGATATATCACTAAATTTGCGGTCGACATGCAGAAATCCTATAGTGACGCTGAAAGATACTTCTTCCGTGAACCGAGGGGAAGGTTTCTGCTGTCACTCCAACTGTCGATTAAGATGCTAATCTACGAAAATGGTGTATTAAAGATGCACCTTGATCAGTAGATAACCTAGTGGGTGGAGGTCGTGGCTACCGTGACTGCTGGGGAACTGTAGATGGAATGGTAAGGGGTAGATGGGTGTAGACCATGAGGAGACTGTGAGCGAAGCCGAGGAAGAAATTGGCCTTACAAGAGGAGGAGCGAGGTTTCGATAGGAGAAGAGGCAGAGGACAGGAGAAGGTCCTGCTGCGATTGAACTACAAAACCGTGAAGGAAGACCACATTGGACGAAGCGACCTCACAGTCCTAATAGGGGCGACCAGGATACACCCAGGATAGAGGTAGGACCAAACCGCGGCACCAACATACCCACACCTCCAATCACTAACTCAAAAATAGCACAAAATACCACTTCGACACCACCAAGTTCATCAATTCCAAGAAAGTTAATTAGTAGTAGTACAGCGATAGGAGGAAGGCAGCCCAAAATGGTAGGCGATGATGCTAAGTTACCGTTGTTCCACGGAAGTGCAACAGACAACCCAAAATAGTATTGTTTTTGTGTGAAGCAGTCTGGATCGTGAAACAGATCATTGATGCTGATGCTAAGAAAGGACAGTTAGCCATGACTTTGCGAGGTCATGCACTAGATTGGTTCATGAATTTTGTTCTAGTTCCTATGGGAGCCCCAGAGAAGTCACTAGATGAGTTTCGGGATGGGCTGATTGCTGAATTTAGACGGACCAAGTCTGAAGCTCAATATATTACTGAATTAAAGGAAATTAAGCAGTAGCCCAATGAGATGGTATAGGATTTCAACTAGCGATTCAAGACACTGATGGAAAAGGTTAGTTTCAATATGAGCGTCATCCAACATAAAGAGTGGTTCATTGCGGCATTGCTCCCGCACATTCGGCTACTGCTGATGCAGCAAAACATTTCGACACCCAGTGAAGATCTAGAGATTGCAATGCAATTGTAGGCACCACTAATTGGGGATAATGCAGCCGGGATGTTGTAGATACAGACACAGCTCGCTAACTTGACTCTACAATTGCAAGATTGGAAGAAGAAGAAGGAACAGCGTGATGAAGTATGGTGTACGCGATGCCGAGGAGAGGGGCATACAAAGGACAATTGCCTAGATTTCCGTAACTATATGGTGTCAGGTGCACCAAACCCATTTAATGGCGGCAGTATGCTGTGATGTCACGTTTGCCAGGTGTTTGGGCACAGTCACGATAATTGCCTGTATATGCAGAAAATGGTCACAACCCCACGAAATCTTTATTGCACATTTTGCAAGTCGGTGGGTCACGATGACAAAGATTGTTGTGCATATGGGTTGCTACATGAAAGAATGTGTGATGCATTCTACGTCAAGGATGATCAGCGTGCTATGCAACAACCACAACTGCAACCGTACATAGCTCAGCCGCTACCTCAACCGCAGATGCAGTTTGCACCACAGCAACAGCAACCGTAGCAGTTCATGCCACAATATACTATGATGCAAATGACTCCCCCACAGCCATAGTATGTACATCAACCATAGTATCCACCACAAGGGCAAGGGATACCACCAGCACCAATGTAGCAACAGTTTAACCAACCTCTGTACTAGGAGTAGGGCGGCTACTAAGGAGGATACTGGGGTGGACACGGTGGTGGATTTGGTCATGGAGGAGGAGGCCGAGGTGGTCATGGACCTGTTCAATGTTACCACTGTGCACTATGGGGGCATTATCAGTGTGACTACCCGTTACTATATAATCAGTGTACGCTCTGTTTTGGTAATGATCATACGGTTGAGAATTGTCCATAGTTGATTGCACTATGTCAGGCTGGGAACGCTCTGCAGCTCCAGCATCAGGCCTAGCCATAGCAACCAGTACAGAATCAGGTACAACAACCAGTACAGAACCAACCCCCGTGACCACCACCGAACACCAATCAAAATGTCAATCAACCAGGGAATCTGTAGCAGAACCAGATGCAGGGTGCAAATATTGCGACCATTTCTACAGAACCACGGCCACGAGATGCTTCGGTGGCTATTGTCTCTCGTGGAGCAAGACGACTGGGGAAGATAGTTTGCGACCACTAATTCGGTTGGTTGGTCAGAATACGGTACCTTTCGACATTGACATAGAGTAGGAGACATTCCTGGAGGCACCTCGCACCTTGGAGAAAGATCACGGTAAGGTCGTTGTTTGCGATATGCCACTTGTCTTTGAGACCACATTAGAGGGCGGCCTGTTGACACCACCAAGAACATTGCAAAGGTTTCTTGAGAGCTATCTATTATTGGCCCGAGATCCGGACACCCTGGTTGAGATTGAGGGATGATTGAAGCAATTTTCAAAAGGACGGAAGGAGTCTGCAGTAAACTCTTTGCAATGATGGAAGACTGGAATTGAGATGAGAATGAATATCCATATTGCTGAATATGATGTTGACTCTATTATTCTTGACCTTGGTTCGGCTGTGAACATCTTAACCAAGCAAGCATGGCAGAAAATGGGGAGTCCCCCATTGAGCTGATCTCCTGTGCAGCTCCGGTTGGCTAACCATGCGAAAGTAACACCTAATGGATGGGTTTCGCAGCTAATGGTTGATATTAAGGGTATGAAGACTTATGTTGACTTCGATGTCATCGAAGTAGTTGAGGGAGGAAGCTCCTATCTTGTGCTATTAAGGATTGGATGAGCTAACGATAGTGGAGTTGTATGTTGATGTATATGTAACTTCAGAATGTATTTCACATATATGTATGTTGTATTCCTATAAAGATGTTATTATTCCTCTATATGGAAATGTCGTCATTTATATTGTAAGTGTCGTAACTTATACTTTATGGGTTATTAGACCACCTTGTTGGGGTCACCCATGTATAAGTCATGTGGGTCAAAGGGTTATTAGACCACCCTATTGGGGTAAGTGTCGGCCATGTGGGTCAAAGGGTTATTACACCACCCTAGTGGGGGTTAGCCCAGTCAGCATTATGTTAAGTGGTTAAGTTGATTCCAACCTAGTTGAGTAAAGGTCAAGTCAAGTTAGTGTATAAATAGAGAGTGTGTCTCTCTCATTTTACACATACTATTCTCTCACTCACATTTGGGAGAGTGGCGCACTTGTGGAGGAGGAGGATTTGCTGCTAGAAGAAGACTATCTCTTGTATTCTCTCAGTTAATATCCTAGATCAGATTGAAGTAAATTCTGAAAAATTAACATGGTATCAGAGCTAGCCTGAAAGAAGGCATGATATGGCATGTATGACACTTGTTGCACTTACAATGCTAGGGCTTGATATAGCAAAAGCCAGTCATCGTAGTACTTTCGCTATAAATCCGTTTTGGTGAAGTTTGTGGATCTAAAACTTTTACAAGTTGAAGATCAGATCCCTATGTACCTTGTGTCCAAAGGAAAACCTCTAATTCATTGTACTTTGTGATTTATTATCTCTACAATATAGGGTTTCTGCCTCTTCTAGATCTGAGTCAAAACTAGGTGACCTTGGGAAAAAGGTCATAACTTGGGCTAGGAATCTCCAAATGAAATTTCATAAAAAGTGACAGGTAGTACACAGACTGTACTATCATAGGAAAATTTTTCATAGGCCGAAGTTGAACTAGTGACAAGTGGCACGCCGTACAAGTTCACTCTCCTGTATTATCCCATGAAAAGGTCACATTGCGACACTTGGCATAACTCTCTCTCAGAGAATCCAATTGAGGTCAAAACTATCAAGATGGAAAGATAACAGGTTGGGATATCTCAAGAAAAAATTTTAGACCCTTTGGATCAAAAAGTTCGGATTTACACCAGAAACAATCAGGTACATATTTCTATCAAAACAGAATTACTTTTGAGTACCTTCATTCATGGCTTCCAAAATTTAGGGCTTTGGAGAAAGTTGGAATTTCTCTAATCGGATACCACGGCTGGATGCTACTCATCAAAATCAAAATTTGGAGACCAAGATCAGATTTTTTGGTTGGGGAGAAGGCCGGCCTTAATCAAACCCCACTTCAGGACTTTGATCGGAAAGATGGAAAATTAAGGCTTCTACAAAACTTGGAATTTTGGAAATATGTGACCACGCCTGGAAGCTCCTCAGAAAAATAAAATCTTAGAGATTTGAATCAAATATTTTGGTTGGGTGAAGCTCCGGGAAACTCAAACCCTAATTCAGGGTCCTCCCTAGTGAATCCAGAAATCTAAAAGGCAATTTCGAGGGGTGAAACTTTATAGTTTTCAAATTTTGAATATACCAACTTGATCAGCTCATCAAGGCACATATTTCTATCCTTTCGGAAGTTTAAAATTCAAAGTTTGAATTTTTGGGGTTTCCTTGACAAACCCTAATCTAGCTCCAGGTCTAGTTCTTGCAAATCAAGTGGATTGGATTAATCCTGGAAGAATATGGATTGGTCACCTGCATAAGTGAAGAAGTTCCTGTCTCAAAGGGAGATCACGCTAAGGCCTTCGATAAGAAGATTACAGGCAATCTTGACAGGTATGGATTATAGGTATGTTTCATGGTTAAGTTTATCATATGTTTGTCTTCATATCATTACAGTACAATCTTGATTAATTACTGGACTTGTCGTATCACCTTAATAGAAGAGATTCATTGATTAAGGTTTTGAAACTTATGATTGTACTAATGCATTGTGATGTTGTATGAGGTTTATGTTGTTTGCTAACACAAAAGGTACACCAAGAAACTCAAATCATGTTCTACTTCAACAACATATGCTCATGGTGACATGAAGACAAAGATTCATCCATTGTCATGGATCACATAGAAGATCTACTTTCGAGGTATGTATAACTTTGTTCTACAATGGTTAACTTATGAGACATGCAGGTTACTAGCACAAGTCACTGAAGAGAACCAGAAGACATTATTCAGGTATGTTAGACATGACTAGCTAGCATGCTAATCCAGTTATGTTTTTCCTATATCAAGCTAGAATCCTACCTTGTGTTTGGATCTTATACTATTGTGTTGTTGATAATGATTATTCATGAAGTCATAGGTTTGAATAATCATGATTGTATGCATATTATGTTTCTTACCATAATTGATGATATGACTAACCGGAAGAATCATGAAGGTATAGGTTTGAATAATCACGGGTTTTATGCATATTATATCTCTTATCTTGATTGACGATTCAACTAACCAGAAGAGTCGTATGATCAAATAAGAATGTGTATGAGTAAAAGAAGACTTCCTTGAAACCTTGAATACTAGTGTTTATTATCTGTGAATGATCATGAATATACATGTTTAAGATTATTGTGTTTTGATAGTATTAAGATTATACTAATAAATCTGTGATTATGTATGAGACCTCAAGGATAACACAATGATGATACTAATAAGCATGCATAGTGATTAAGGATGGATGTAAGTTCAAAGACAAGTAATCCAGGAAGCAAAGATCAAGAGGGAGCACACTCCAGTTGTTCCTGCAAGAAAGCAAAGGAGCACACTTCAGTAGTTTCTGCAAGGATGCAGATATTCAGAGGGAGTTGACCACTTCTCACAATCCACATAAGAATGGAGTTGCAGAAAAGAAGCAAAGACTGAGAGGGAGTCAACCCAACAAACAAACAAAGATAAGTATTTGAATTGTCATTACTTGCATATTTTATTGTTTAAATAATACTGTTCAATAATGTATATACTGATGTTCCTAGAATTAGGTTGTGTATTATGCATATTAGAATAGTTGAATTGATGAACAGTATACGACTAATATGCATGGGTAAGTGGCCTATGGCACTATACAACATTCCAATGCTACTTATCTTAAATGAACCTCTTTGCTGACATGTTGGGAGTAGTGCAAACTCTTAACAATGTTCTGGTAGAGACTGGAAAGCATCTAGAAAGTTGTGGAACATTGATAAATGTTGTATTGAAGCATTGGCTAAGATAATTGCATGACTGTATGACATATTTCTTTATGTGTAAGAATTTGTCTGAAAATTATGAGATGTTTTTAATCATGCAATTTAACTTGTTTTGTAGAAAAGACCATATACCTTCACCTACAAAAGAAGGACTACAACATTTGTTCAGCAACAAAGTTATCTATTGAAAATATTGAAGATATTGAAGTTCCCAGGATCTGGGAAGAATGCCATGATCGAGGAGTACCAGTCGATCATGAATATGTTTGGGATGCAGTCCCAAGACCTGAAGGGGATTCTATAGTGACTTCCAAGAGAAGCTACAACATCAAGCATGCTGCAGGTGGTAGCATAGAGACTTTTGCTCCTATAGCCAGATACACTTCCATTAGATCAGTACCTGCTCCGGATGCAGTGATGATAGGGAAGATACACCATATGGATTTCAAGACAGCTTTCTTGAATGGTGTAGTTGAAGAAGAAGTGTAAGTGGAGCAGCCACTTGGTTCTGAGACACATGACAGGGAGACATATATGTGTAGAACTTGGTATGGTAGGATAGATAGCTTTCTATCAAGTTTGGGCTTTATCAAGAGTAAAGCAGATTCTAGCCTTTACTACAAGGTTGAGGGAGGGAATCCTGTGATTCTACTCCTATATGTGGATGACCTATTTGTAACAGGAGATGACAAATTGATTGCTGACACACAGCGGAGGCTTGCTGCCGAGTTAGAGATGAAGAACTTGGGGATGCTGCACTATTTGTTTTTTTTTTTGGCCTGGAGGTGTGGAAGAGTGCAGATGGAATCTTCCTTAGACAAGGGAAGTATGCAGTAGAGATCCTGAAGAGGTTCGGGATGATGGATTGTAAGGCCATGGCCACACCTATGGCATCGAATCTGAAGCTTCTTTGTGATGCTTCATCTGAGATAGTTGATGTCTCTATGTATTTTCATATGATTGGGTCCTTGATGTACCTGAGGAACACGAGACCAGATATTTGCTTTGCGGTGAACACATTGAGCCAGTTCCTGACGGATCCAAGGAGTGTTCACCTGGTTGTTGTAAAACATGTTCTGAGGTACCTAAAGGGTACAGTGGATTATGGGCTCAAGTATGAAGCGAATAAAAAGTTTAACCTGCAGGGTTATGTTGATTCAGATTGGGCTGGCAGTGCTACAGATAGGAAGATCACATTTGGGTGCTACTTCAGTATGGGATCTGGTGTGATCTCTTGATTTAGCAGGAAGCAGTCCTGCGTAGCACTGAGTACAGCTGAGGAAGAGTATGTTGCAGCCTATTTAGGTAGTTGTGAGGCAGTATGGCTATGGAAGCTACTGTCTGAGTTATTTGATCTCCCATTGGATGATACTGGTATCTTTTGTGATAACCAGAGTTGTGTGAAGCTGTTCGAGAACCCAGTGTTTCATGACAGGGCGAAACACATAGAGATAAAATATCACTATATCATGGATATGGTGTAGAGAGGAGCTGTGAAGCTCCTGTACATTGCGACGGACGAGCAGATTGCAGATGTGCTGACGAAACCACTAGCCAGAGTGAAGTTCGAGTACTTCAGAGAGAGGCTTGGTGTTCTTCGGATTGATGACACTTCGAGGAAGAAGTGATGGACACATTTGCAGAGGCCATTCCAAGTATGTTGGAAGGAGGATCCTTCACATTGCTGTGGATGTAAGCGTTGGATGATGAGCATCAGGATGATGCTCCAGTTACTGCTTTGTATATGCATCAGGATGATGTTGGATATGATCAGTTGGATCATTTATATGTATATGTATGTATGCATCATGTTGGATGCTGGATATGATCAATTGGATCATTTATGTATGTACGCATCATGTTTGATGCTGGATATGATCGGTTGGATCATTTGTATGTATTTTGTATATGCATCATGTTGGATGCTTGGACCATGTATCTGTATATGTATCAGGTGGATACATTGTATGATTGGGTAGATCATGTATGTTCATATGTATCATGTATGATCAGGTGGATCATCTATTTGTATTTGTATCAGGTGGATACATTGTTTGATCAGGTGGATCATGTATGATGATATGTATCAGGTAGATACTTGGTATGCATCAGGTAGATGCATGATATGATCAGGATGATCGTGGATTACGAGCTTCAGGATGTTGCTCAAGATGACTTGCAGCAAGATGTTACAATCATTAGAGAGATTTTGAGGTCAAAAAAGGGCCTCCTAAGAGATGTACTACAAAAATATGAGATATATTAAAATATTATGAATTGGGGGTTTTATGGGGTAGGTATATATGACAAGTCACCTCCCACACTATTTTCTATGCACAATATAAATAACCATGGTTGAGTTACTTTTCAAAACTCACTAGAAATAAAATTAATAAAATAAGACTACATTGATGTGACTAAGATTCATTGTAAATTCCCAAAAATGTATTGTCTTTTAACATTTATTTGTCTTGAACTTGCAAATGAAATTAAATAATAAAAAACATTTTTAAGAGCTTTTTTTTAATTTTATGTTGACTTTTTATATTTAGTACTTTTCTCATGAATTTAATAATGTAATTTAATTGAGAATTTATTTACATGTAAAATGTCAATAATATTATTATAATCCACATTGCATTATTATTATTATTTATTAAATCTATTATTATTCTTTATTAGTTTGACATTATGTTATTAAATAGAATGGAGTGAATATATAATTTAAAATTAAAAACATAAAAATGATAATATATTATTTTATAAAAAAAATGTGAAAGGACTTCTTTATGAATTAAGAGTACTTCACTTGAAAATGACAATAATATTATTTTATGTGAAAGTGTGAAAAGACATTCATTATGAGTATTTCACTTGAAAATGACAATAATATTATTTTATGAAAAGACTATCATTATGAGTACTTTACTTTATGACTTAAAAGTACTTACACCACTACCTTGGTTAACGATGTGTTTTCATCCACCATAGAAAATTTGACAAATAAGCATTCTTAACTCATGCAATGCCACCTCACCAAGGGGGATGATGTCATCTACTAGAATGTGATTGGTTGTATTTTATAGTACATTTTCTTTGTTTTGAGGCCCTTTTTTGACCTCAAAATTTCTCTAATGGATGATGATCAGGATGATCATGTATACACCAAGATGATGTATGGTGAGTATCAGGTTAATACTCTATGGCCGTGGACCAGGTTGTGCATATGAGCATATAATTTGGCCCTGGGAGATTTGCAGATAGTCTTTCGAGGTTTTTCCCATGGCATATAATTTGGCCCTGGGATATCTAGCAAATGCTCTTTCAAGGTTTTGCTCTGGGAGGACATATAATTTGGCCTTGGGAGATTTGCAGATAGTCTTTCGAGGTTTTTCCCATGGCATATAATCTGGCCCTGGGATATCTGGTAGATGCTCTTTCGAGGTTTTGTCCTATGGCATATAATATGTCCCTGGGAGATCCGATAGGTAGAGCTGTGTGCTTGTAATAGCCTGGGATGCTCTTGCGAGGTTTTGTGGTGAGGTCACATATAATATGGCCCTGGGAGATCCTATAGGTAGATCCGTGTGCTCGTAATAGCTTGGGATGCTCTTTTGAGTTTTTGTGACACACGTAATAAGTCCTAAGGATTCCACAGTATGGCCAATGATGACGAAGACCTGCAGGTGGTGGGCCTACATCCAGTATGAAAAAGGATTGGAACTGTAGAACTTCCTATGACGAGTAGATTCAGATATTGATTGAGATAGCAGCAATAGCAACGATGATGATGAATTGATGACGATTATCCAGTGACGATGATCCAGAGAAGAAGACTTGTGCTAGAAGACCTGTTTCAAGAAATACCTTTCTAGTTAAGAGGGAGTGTTGATGTATATGTAACTTCGGAATGTATTTCACATATATGTATATTGTATTCCTATAGAGATGTTATTATTCCTCTATACGGAAGTGTCGTCATTTATATTGTAAGTGTCGTAACTTACACTTGATGGGTTATTAGACCACCTTGTTGGGGTCAACCCTATATAAGTCATGTGGGTCAAAGGGTTATTAGACCACCCTATTGCGGGTCGGCCATGTGGGTCAAAGGGTTATTAGACCACCCTAGTGGGGGTCGGACCAATCAGCATTATGTTAAGTGGTTAAGTTGAGGCCGACCTAGTTGAGTAAAGGTCAAGTCAAGTTAGTGTATAAATAGAGAGTGTGTCTCTCTCATTTTACACATACTATTCTCTCACTCACATTTGGGAGAGTGGCGCACCTATGGAGGAGGAGGCTCTGCTGCTAGGAGAAGACTATCGCTTGTATTCTGGTTTTATCGATGCTCTATCTATCTTTGAGGAAGTTATTGTGGTTTTTCACCTTTATGGTTTTCCCCAAGTAAAATTTGTGTCTCTTGTGTGCTTGCATTGTTGTGTCCATGATTGATATGCTGTACATGTTGTTCTCTCAGTTAAGATCCTAGATCAGATTAAAGTAAATTCTGAAAAATTAACATTGTAATTAACTTCAAGCGGCGCATGATGACCTTTGAGAATCACGATTTCAGAGTCATAGTCCTATTGGATCCAGCTGAAGGACGTCGATATGTTGAGCCTATAAAAGATATTGATCCTGCTAGATGGGACCATGCATTCAATATGTCTGAGGACTACATTCACCCTACCACCAACGGTGAGCTGGGATGGCGCAGCGAGAGCTCCGCGTCTTTCGACTCTGATGATGCCTTAGAACATTGGCAGAACCGGTTGCATGAAGTACCTCTCCGAAAATGTGGCTTAGTTACGTAGTCTTTATGTCATGTTGTGACAGAAATGGTCACATTGCTTGTCTATGACGTCTTGCCTGGCTTAACCAAATTTTTGACAAAATTTGAAGAACGGGTCTCAGAACCACAACGATTGCTAGCATTGGAGGAAGCACTAAAAGTTGCTCCAGCACACTGCTGGGCAACACATAAGAAATCCATTGATGGTTGGTCACAGTGTCAGAGGTTGATGATGGTTCAGTTTGGTGATACTGAGGTTTATCACACTGGCAAGTATGATGGTCAGAATAATCCTAGTGATCATGTGATGGAATGCCAACGGTTATGGGTAGCGTGACCCAGAGAAGAGTGGGTCCATGCTTTTATCCATACCTTAGATGAGATGCCACGCTCATGGTATACTGCAGTCGAATTGTGCAAAGAAATTACAACATGGGGGGAGCTGATGGTCTGTTTCACTCATATGTTCACTTTTGTGGATGCCAACCCTGATGTCAATCATTCCTTACAGCTCATTCGCGACGTGGTAGTTCAGGTTGTTCCGGTGGCCTACCCTGTCGACCCGCATACATACTGTCAGATGCAGTCTGTCATGGAATGATTCAACATCAACGGTGGGCTAGAGGATGATGATGATCCTTGGAACGTTAACATTCCCAAATCTGAAGGAAGTCACGATGTGGTACTGCTTGTCGCACCAAGTACTCCGTTCGGTCAACCATTGTAGCTTCGCAAGATGAATATCGGCACAGAGGCTACTCCCAAGTTTGCTAATGTTGGGGATTATTGGGATGATGAGATGATGAGTAAGGTCACTGAGTTACTTCATGAGTTTCAAGACTTGTTTCCCACAAAGTTTTCCGAAATGAAGGGAATCCTGGGTGACTTAAGAGAGATGAAGATTCCCTTAAAACTAGATGCTAAGCTAGTCCGACAACGACCTTATCGGCTCAATCCACGACATAAGGAAAAGGTCAAGGAGGAAGTTTATTGCATGTTGGACGCTGGTATTATTAAACTTGTTGAAGAGTCCAAATGGATCAATCCTATGGTGGTACAGGATAAGAAAAATTGTGAGATACGCATTTGTGTTGATTTGCGGAAGTTGAATGATGCCTGCATGCATGACCCTTTTCTGACCCCATTTACCGATGAAGTACTTGACGGGGTGGGTGGTGAGGAAATGTACCCATCATGGATGGGTTCTCTGGTTACCATTAGATTGTTAGGATATTCCTATACTCTATCCTAGTCCCACCAATATTTTGATCATTTACATTTTCAGTCATGCATGCACTTTTAGGGTTTGCATGCATTCTAGGGTTTGCATGCATCCCAGTCATCAGTCCAGAACCTAGCCCTTAGTTAGCCCGCCCCAGGAGCTTCTCACTATTCAGTTTTAGCCCTCCAGTTTCTTAATGCGCCCTTCTTCCTTGATTTTAGGAAGCAACTCAACCTTCTTCACCTACCATTCCAGTTGTCTTCAGTTTATACTTAGTTACACTCAGTTACACTTAGTTACACTCAGTTACACTCAGTTACACTTAGTTACACTCAGTTACACCTACAAGACTTGGTTTGACTGATGGTTGACAGTTACTTGAGCATTAATGACTCCATTGATGATGATGAAGACTTCTAGTTATGCTCCGATGATCATGAGGACACCTAGTTGTGCTCCGACGACACTCTATTGATCTTATGATCACTCTGAGAGGCTAAGTCGAATTTCCACCTTAGGCATTCGAATCCTCTCTACCATTGTACTATTTATTTGTCCATATTGTGATTAATTAGCTAGTGTGTGTGAAGTGTTATTGCTTCTATCCGAGTTTTACTGTACCATATTATTCTGTTGCTCATTATACTGTATTGACCACTCTTCTTCTATTTTCTTGCTTAATCATAATAATTCTCTTGTGAGGTATACATCATCTCTTAGATCTGCTGTGAGGATTTTCACATGGTATCAGAACATGTTGAGAGTATTGTTTATCTCCATTCTTGAGAGTTTTTTGCAGGTTATTACCAAGATTTCGAGTGCAGCAGTAGCAGTTGCAATTATTCTATATTGTTTTTGCAGGTCCTCTATAGCTTCTATGTATTCATAATGAATTACTCCTCTTTCTCCATTGAACTATGATGAATGGAAACCAAGAATGATAGCATACTTGAAGATCCATGATCTTTTTTATTGTCATTTTGAAAGAGAGTTCGAATCCCCTGAAGATAAGATTGATTGGTTAAATAAAGGTGATGGAGCCTTTGGAGCAATGATGCTTTCTTTGCCTAAATACTTGAGATTTCATTTCCAATAACGTGATGGTGTTGAAACTCCAATAGAGTTATGGACTCCAAAATAGTTATGGGCTCACTTGGATGAAAATTTTGGCAGAAAGAATGAAGGGATAGGTTTAAACCCATTCGAAAGCAAGCAAAGTGATGCATTCGCTCCCCTTGATGGTCTCTCAGATCATGAACTAGTATCATCTCATGTTGAAGTTGTTGACAAAGAAATTGCAGATTATCAACTCATGCTCCAACTTTCTTCTCTTTCTGTGCCAACTCACACTCTAGATATTGCAGAAGGTCCTAAATCCTCTCTTGCACTAGAGTCTGTTTGTTTGCATCATGATCACATGATTATTTTAGAGGTAAAATCAGCTATTGGAGGTAATGCATTCGCTCCTCTCAAGCAATCATCTCTTATTTACTACTATATGATCATTAGCACACGCTTTCAAAAGGTTATTAAAGAATATGGCCATTGCCACCTACTTGAGATAATTTCCCATGCATCCATTAGTTTTGATCTCACCTCTTATGGTTCAAAGGAGATCTCAAGAAACCATTACCATTTGCTTGGGATAATTTCTCATGCATATGATAGTTTTGATCTCACCCCTGTTGGTTCAAAGGAGATCTCAAGAAACTATTCTTCAAGTCTTAAATCTGATTTGGATTTCAAGCAATTATTATTTGATGGTTCTTTTTGGCATAATCTCACCCATAATGGTTCGAAGGACAAGACAAAAGACTATCTGCATATTCATGATTTTGATCCTACCTCAGTTGATTCGAATCACAGGTTCAAGGATCATCCTCATACTTTTGGATTTGTTCTCATCACATTCGATCTGAAGAGCAAGTACAAGCACATGTTTTTTTAGCATGATCCACTTCTTCGCAAGAAGAAGATACCTCCAGACGTATGACCAAGCATCACACCTGCTTGAGTTTGGAGCATTTATTTTTTGTGTGTGCCTTATAGTCTATTTTTGAGGAGGGGGTATGTTTTCCATGAAATTTTCCCCACTTTCTTGGTTTATTGACTGTTATTATTCATTGTATTGGGTGACCTTTGGTATTAGTTACCAGGGCCCAGGATGTATTAAGGGGGGGTGTTAGGATATTCCTATACTCCATCCTAGTCCCACCAGTATTTTGATCATTTACATTTTTAGTCATGCATGCACTTTTAGGGTTTGCATGCATCCCAGTCATCAGTCCAGCACCTATCCCTCAGTTGGCCAGTCCGTAGGAGCTTCTCACTATTTAGTTTTAGCCCTCCAGTTTCTTAATGTGCCCTTCTTCCTTGATTTTAGGAAGCAACTCGCCCTTCTTCACCTACCAGTCCAGTTGTCTTCAGTTTATACTCAGTTACACTCAGTCACACTTAGTTATAGTCAGTTACACTCAGTTACACCTACCAGACTCAGTTTGACTGATGGTTGACAGTTACTTGAGCATTGATGACTCCACTGATGATGATGAAGACTTCCAGTTGTGCTCCGATGATCATGAGGACACCTAGTTGTGCTTTGATGACACTCTATTGATATTATGATCACTCTAAGAGGCTAATTCGAATTGCCACCTTAGGCATTTGAATCCTCTCTACCATTGTACTATTTATTTGTCCATATTGTGATTGATTAACTAGTGTGTGTGAAGTATTATTGCTTCTATCCGAGTTCTACTGTACCATATTATTCTGTTGCTCCTTACACTGTATTGAACACTCTTCTATTTTCTTGCTTAATCATAATCATTCTCTTGTGAGGTATACATCATCTCTTAGATATGCTATGAGGATTTTCACATAGATTTGCATTACGAAGGAAGATTGCCATAAGACAACATTTGTAACTGAATATGGCTATTTCCAGTACACTGTGATGGCATTTGGGCTTAAGAATGCACCTGCGATATTTTCACGGGTCGTTGTTGCCGCCTTTAAAGATTTTATTCAATAAAAATTGCAGGTATATATGGATGATTGGATAGTTTATGGGTTGATTCATGATCATATTGCCAATCTGTGGTCAATGCTTGAGTGATGCCAACAACACCAGATATCGCTGAATTTAAAGAAATGTATTTTTTGTGCACCATTTGCAATATTGCTTTGTCATATCGTGTGTAAACAAGGATTGCTGGTTGATCTAGCCAAAATTGCCCTCATTTTGGGTTTGCAACCGCCAACCACCATTAAGCAGTTGTGAGCAACTTTGGGTCATATGGGATATTACCGCAAGTTTATCAAGGGTTATGCTATGATTACTGCCCCTATGGAAAAATTGTTGAAGAAGGATGCGGCATTCCAGTGGAGCCCAGAATGTCAGGATAGCTTCGAAACGCTCAAGGTGAAGATGGCATCGACACCGATCTTGGTCTTTTCCAGACTGGAGTAAGGAATTCCATGTCCATGTTGATGCCTCATCAATTGCATTGGGTGTTGTGTTGGCTCAACCTGGACAAGGAGACCTTGATCATCCCATTGTGTTTGCCAGTCGGAAACTGTCCCATGCAGAACGAAATTACACTACCATGGAGCGGGAAGTTCTAGCCATGGTCTATGTGCTACAGAAATTCATGCATTATTTCTTGGGTGGGCACTTTAAAATGTTCACTGATCATTCTGCATTGAAATACTTGGTCAATAAGCTTGTGTTGGGGGGGAAGATATGCCGTTGGATACTTTTGTTTCAAGAGTTTGATTTTGAAGTCATTGTGAAACCGAGACAGTTGAATGCTGGACCAGATCATTTATCACAGATTGACATAGGGGAGGAACCAACTAATATCGAAGACGGGTTGCCAGACACCCAACTATTTAAGGTTGAGGTCGTTGATGACTATTTTGATGACATCATCCAATTTTTGACAACAGGCACTGCACCAGATGAGTTCACCACCAGTTAGAAGAAGCAATTGGTAGTCACGGCTGCAGAATTCCAGCTCATTGCAGGAGAGCTGTATAAACTGGGTGTTGATGAGATATTGCGTAGATGTGTCTTGTCGCATGAGCAAGCATTGATATTGGCGGAAGCATAGGGAGGAGTAGCAGGAGGAGACTATGGCAGTTGGGCGACTACCAGGAAGGTACTACATGTAGGGATTTGGGGCCACACATTATCACCCGCTTCGGCTACCCCAAGACATTGCTCAGTGAACAAGGCAATCACTTTCTTAATCGCACCATCAGCGCATTGACGGACAAGTTGTATACACAACATAACAAGAGTACACCCTATCACCCACAGGCGAATGGGACGGTGGAGGAATTTAACAAGGTCTTGGAGCATGCACTGACAAAGGTATTGAATGCGAACCGCGATGACTGGGATCTGAAAATCTCTTCAGTATTGTGGGCCTATCGCACCACATGTAAAAGGTTGACTGGTCAGACACCTTTTAGGCTGGTATATGGGAAAGAAGCGATTATGCCAATGGAGTACATTGTTCCGAGTCTGTGGGTTGCGGCTATTACAGGGATGGATGATGTCTCATTAGATGAACATCTAGCGCAACTGGTACAACTAGAAGAAGATTGTTTCATCACTGGGTTCCACCACGAGGTAGAGAAGGATCGATAGAAGGCATGGCATGATTTCCATATAAAAAATAAACAGTTTCAATAGGGAGACTTGGTGTTGTTGTACGACAATAAGTTTATGAAACATCCAGGGAAGTTACAGATGCATTGGCTGGGTCCCTATCGCATCAGTAGTATTACTTCAGCTAGTGTGGTTCAGTTGCAACAGTTGAATGGGGTGACGCTCCCCAAGCTAATAAATGGTAACAGGTTGAATCCCTATAGGTCGGGCTTGGAACAGTGCGATGCTTGAGTCGCATTGAAAAAAAAAAAGTGTGTGTTGCAGGTTGCTTGGTAGCAGATGGCGCACCAATAGAAGACAAAATGCACAAGCAGGGAAGCTTGTGTCACAAGTTTGGAGCAGTTAGAGAGAAATGGCCACGTTGCGCCCAGGTCAAATTAGTAATAAATTCCAAAATTTTAGACAGTTAATTAACGGCGTTGTTCAAATGATCGGCAACAATGGCGATTCTGGCCGATCGGTGGACAGGATCGACGACGGATTTGTGTCATTAATACAAAATTTGGTTGAATTAGTGTAGGCTTTTGTGCTGATTACGGGGGATTTTGGGGTATGGGGATATGATTAATGTTGTGCTAATATCTTGCAACCCTGTGCCATCATCCCTATACATGATTGCACCTGACAGAGTCGGCCTAGTTACCACTTGATGACGGTATGTTTTGCACATGGCACACTGGGCCGATACGATAAGAAAGATGTGAGGAGATTTCTCACACGTTGGCACGTGGGATCTTTGGTGGCAGCATGGTCGCCACCCACTACGTCGGTCGGTGGGTTCACACATGCAGATGCGAGTTAGTGGGGCATCATTCCCACCATCGTGACCTGGGAATGGTCTGGCTATAAGTAGCAGAGGCAGACAGTAGTTCGCTGCACAAAAGTCTTTTTGAAATAGAGTGGTTATGCTGTTAGATCAGTTTGCGAGTTGAGTTGTGAGGAATTCCAAGGAGGCTATGGAAATGCTTCACTTCATCTCCTGTGGCAGCACCCCAGGGGCCCTGCAAGCCCGAACGACGAGTGTCCCTGAGCACCTTGACATGGCGGGTGCACTTGCACTGTGGTATGACCAAGCTGAGGGTCGATCCAGTACGTTTGAGTATGCAACAGTTGTTCAAAGGGTTGCGCTCTTCTTGACCAATGAGATGGTTTGGGTGGTAGCTCCCCGACCACAATAGGAGCAGTTTGTTGGTACGAAACAAGTGTCCCAGAGTCATCTGCTGATTTTGCACCTTGGTACTATTCGTCCTCTTTTCCTTCCCATATGTACCATTCACAGAGACTCGAGGATGAGTTTGAGACATACATGACATCAAGTCAGGGTATGCCCGCTTTCGGGTAAGACTTACAGAATAGCAAGATGATGATCAGTGTAGCAGAAGGAGTAGGACAACACCGCTTGATCTAGACAACAAGAATAGTTGCAGCAATATCGTACAGCTGTATGCAGACTTCAAAGTAAAGTCCATGACATGTACGATGTCCAGTAGTTGACATGGCTCGAGGGTGAGCCACAAGATTGTGTTGGGGGCTTGTTGGCAGGTGGTTTTATGAGGAAATGTCGCAGTACTGCCGACGCTATGACACATCAGATGAGGATGCAGAAGGAATATTTTGTGTTAAAATATACCGCGGTTGGCGGGTTTTGGGGTCACTTGGACCACATATTATGTAATATTGAGTCAGTTGTACCGCGGTATGTGGGTTTTTGGGTCATTTGGACTGAGTCAGTTAGATATTGGGTCATTTGTCCATAGTGTCGGTTAGGAAGTCGTTAGTAAGTGGACAAACATTGTAATGGAAGAAGCCTATAAATAGATGAGAGTTGTAAGTGTTATATATAGCAATAGCGAGGAAGAGAGAAGGAGATGTATGTGGATGGAGATCTATGCTTTTCTTCTCGTATACGACTGTGACAGTAATATAATGATGATGTTTTGGTACGGTGTTTGTGCAATGTTGCAATATATGAATGTTGTTATATTTTCTTGATGCAATGTCTTCTTACTGTGCTATGATGAGAAATGTTGTGATTAAGTAATATGTTATAACTCCACATTGAATGTTTAAATTTTATGTTTAAGTATTGCAATAGATCTAGTCCATGTAGCCACAACTCGCCTCCTCCCTCGCCGGAAACATGGTTCCATCTGCTCTTCATGGACGCCTCGGTTGAGACCTCATCCGCTCTGCGGGTGTTGCTGGGCGGGCTCGAACCTGCCTGGGACGGTGCCTAGGGAGACTGCGGTATGTGTTGACAGTGAGGCGAACCCCTGTCGACCGAGGTCGCGTTGGTCAACAAAGTATAAAAAACATTGAAAGTATTTGTATCGAATTAAAAGCAAGATTGACTCATATAGGTTCATATTTGATACTAAAGTTTTCAAAATGTGTAGTAGCACTTCCCTGCCATCCATTACCAACCCTTGTCTCATCCTACTCTAAACAAAAAACCTAGAAATTATTTTGGATCCAAACTGTAGCTCCTGATTCTGTTTGAATAACTTGACATTTTCCTCTTGGGCTATTTTTCTTCTCCTTATTGCTTCCTTGGCCTCTTCAATGCTGGAATATCTGGAATATAATTAATATCTTCTTCAATGGATTGTAAATCTTTACAAATCATACCTTCTAACATTCTAGACTGCGTATCTTCTTCGCTGGAGGATTCTTCATTTTCAAATTTTTTTTTCTGTGTCAAATTTCTTCATATTTGACTGAAACTTGTTTTTGGGCGTAGTATTGGCTTGCCTCCTAACTATTCCAGGGATGTTAATAAGAGCACGAACCTTTTTAATGATTGCCACTTCTGGTAGTTGTCTACTCATGGTTCCCATGCTTTCAGGTTTTAAAACTTCTCTTACAACATCAGGGGTGGAAGGAGTTACTTCCAGCTGTTCAACTTCTGCATTTTCTTTCGCCTCGACCTCTGATATCTCTTCGGACTCTTTGTAGTCTTGCAGAACTTTTACCTTGTTATTCCTCTTGCTATAAATTTTTGACTTCACAGGATTCTGAGGTCGACCGATTGTTTTCTTCATAGTGATAATGTTCTTAACCTAAAGACTTGAGCTCCTACATATTCATTTTAGACTGCTAATTACTAATAACATGAACAGTGGATATGAAAGTAGCAGTACAATTACAAACCATAATGCTTGATGATCTGCCTCAAAAGATGATGAATGGCATTCGATCTGTTAGTTCACATCATGTTTCAGACATGTAGCCTGTAATGATTGTCTATAAATATTTTTTTGTTACTAATAGAGGTACGAACTAGGGAATGGAAGATAAAATGTATCTCTACATTGTATTACCCAAAGCAAAAGTTTCTACTCTTAATTCAAAGATGATTAAATGGATGGTCAATTGTTGAATAATGTCCATTTGTTATAGAAATAAACATTTTTTTTCACAATGTTATCCAAGAAAAACCCCTTAGAAATAAACCAAGCACAAAGTTGATAAGTGTTCAAGTAGTTTGATAATAGTTAATTTCTAATGAATTCCCATTAAGTAGTGTTCATATGTAAAAATGCAAGTCATAAGCATAAAAATGCAAGCTAGGAATGCATAGCAGTCAAATTGAACATGAATGACTACAATTCCAAGTATCTTGGACAAATTAAAGAAAAATGACTGAAATTCTAAGTTGTTATGTAAAAAACAGTGTAAATATTCAAAAATGTGCTTAGGAAAATGCACGCCACAGTAGCGAGAATTGTCATAATTTGAAATTAGCACCATGGGGTTGAAGATAGATATATTTTTGACAAAAGCCTCTTTCAATTTTTTAAAATGATGTTTCATTTGACCATAGTTAAATTGACAAAATGACAACTTTTGTGTTTTCAACCCAGTTTTACCTAGATCAGAGAAATGCCCGCCCAGCCCTAAGTATTGGGTAGTTTTTAGTGACTTTAGTTGGAATGGTATGTATTGCTATTTTCCACATTATTATAAGTTTAGTCTTTCAATTTGGGTTCAGAAAGTGCCTGTTGTGCAAAAACACTACATGGTTGTCTTGTATTTGTGAAATATCCACTTAGATTAATAAAAATGCAAGCCAAACCCTCCTATTAAATGCTTATAGTAAATGGTTCTAGAAATTGGATGGCTAGATATATTGAGAAGACTATCCTTGTGTTAATTTTATATAACCTAACCTCATATGCTCTCAGTCCACCTATGAAAGGTACAATTTTAACATTTTTTTACTGTTATGGACACTTGGTGTAAAATGCAAGCCATAAGCATAATAATGCAATCTAGGAATGCATAGAGTCAAATTGAACATGAATGACTAAAATTCCAGGTATCTTGGACAAATTAAAAAAATGACTGATATTCGAAGTTGTTACGTAAAAATCAGTGTGTAAATATTCAAAAATGGGATTAGGAAAATGCACGCCACAGTAGGTAGAATTGTCATAAGTTGAAACTAACACCATGGGGTTGTAGATAGATATATTTTTGACAAAAGCCTCCTTCAGTTTTTTAAAATGATGTTTCATTTGTCCACAGTTAAATTGACAAAATGACCACTTTTGTGTTTTCAACCTAGTTTTACCCAGATCAGAGAAATGCCCACCCAACCCTAAGTATTGGGTAGTTTTGAATGAGTTTAGTTGGAAATGGTATGTATTACTATTTTCTACATTATTATACGTTTAGTCTTTCAATTTGGGTTCAGAAAGTTCCCATTGTGCAAAAACACTACATGGTTGTCTTGTATTTGTGAAATATCCACCTAGATTAATAAAAATGCAAGTCAAACCCTCCTATTAAATGCTTATAGTAAATGGTTCTGGAAATTGGATGGCTAGATATATTGAGAAGACTATCCTTGTGTTAATTTTATATAACCTAACCTCATATGCTCTCAGTCGATCTATGAAAGGTGCAATTTTAACCTTTTTTTACTGCTATGGACATTGGTGTAATATGCAAGCCATAAGCATAAAAATGCAAGCTAGGAATGCATAGAGTCAAATTGAACATGAATGACTAAAATTCTAGGTATCTTGAACAAATCCAAAAAAAATGACGGAAATTCTAAGTTACGTAAAAAACAGTGTGTAAATATTGAAAAATGGGCTTAGGAAAATGCACGCAACAGTAGGTGGAATTGTCATAAGTTGAAACTGACACCATGGGGTTGAAGATAGATATATTTTTGACAAAAGCCTCTTTCATTTTTTTAAAATTATGTTTCATTTGTGCATATTTAAATTGAAAAAATGACAACATTTGTGTTTTCAACCCAGTTTTACCTAGATCAGAGAAATGCCCGCTTAGCCCTAAGTATTGGGTAGTTTTGAGTGAGTTTAGTTGAAAATGGCATGTTTTACTATTTTCCACATTATTACACATTTGGTTTCTTCAATTTGGGTTTAGAAAGTGCCTGTTGTGCAAAAAAACTACATGGTTATCTTGCATTTGTGAAATATCCACCTATATTAATAAAAATGCAAGCCAAACCCTCCTATTAAATGTTTATAGTAAATGGTTTTGGAAACTGGATGGCTAGATATATTGAGAAGACTATCCTTGTGTTAATTTTATATAACCTAACCTTATATGCTCACAGTCGACCTATGAAAGGTGCAATTTTAACATTTTTTTACTATTATGGACACTTGGTGTAAAATGCAAACCATAAGCATAAAAATGCAAGCTAAGAATGCATAGCTGTCAAATTGAACATTAATGACTAAAATTCCAGGTATCTTTGACAAATTAAAAAGAAATGACCGAAATTCTAAGTTGTTACGTCAAAAACAATGTGTAAATATGAAAAAATGGGCTTAGGAAAATGCACGCCACAGTAGGTAGAATTGTCATAAGTTGAAACTGGCACCATGGGGTTGAAGATAGATATATTTTTGACAAAAACCTCTTTCAAGTTTTTAAAATGACGTTTCATTTGTACACAGTTAAATTGACAAAATGACAACTTTTGTTTTTTCAACCCAATTTTACCCAGATCAGAGAAATGTCTGTCCAACCCTAAGTATTCGGTAGTTTTGAGTGAGTTTAGTTGGAAATGGTATGTATCACTATTTTCCACATTATTATATGTTTAGTTTTTCAATTTGGATTCAGAAAGTGCCTGTTGTGCAAAAACACTACATGGTTGTCTTGTATTTGTGAAATATCCACTTAGATTAATAAAAATGCAAGCCAAACCATCCTATTAAATGTTTATAGTAAATGGTTCTGGAAATTGGATGGCTAGATATATTGAGAAGACTATCCTTGTGTTAATTTTATATAACCTAACCTCATATGCTCTTAGTCCACCTATGAAAGGTGCAATTTTAACCCTTTTTTACTGTTATGGACACTTCGTGTAAAATGGAAGCCATAAGCATAAAAATGCAAGCTAGGAATGCATATCAGTCAAATTGAACATGAATGACTGAAATTCCAGCTTCGAATGGATACCTATGTGTTGAAGAGTGTTTAGCTCTATTGTAGGCATGCTGAACATAATGCAAATGCTCATCCTAAAGCTTAGGATGTTTAGCACAATATCGTCATAGAAGATATACTACAGTCTGGTTGACCACTTCAGTTTGTCTGTCGGTTTGTGGATGGAATTATGTGCTCTTCTTTAGGTTTGTGTCCATAAGTTCCATAAAGATGACCAAAATTTCCCAAGGAAGTGGGAATCTCGATCAGATATAATAGAAGTAGGTAGTACAAAATTGACCCATACATGTTGGAAGACAAATGAGCAGTCATCTCAGCTGTGATATGCTTTTAACAAGGCATTAGAATGCACATTTTACTTAATCTATCCACAACAACATATAAGTAATCATGTCCCTTTCTAGACATTGGTAACCCTCCTATAAATTCCATTGACACACTTTCCCATGGTGTAATGTCCCACAAAAAACTACAAATAAAAAAAAATTCCTACCAATATAATAATAGATATTCCAAAGGCGGTGGTTTATAATTTAACTTCAGCACTGAATACAATATGATGTACATCGATACTTACTTTCCTGAATAAAAAATTTCAAGTTTTCCGAAGCAATCATAGTCTTGCCGACTAACAATTTCTACGGCTGCAGAAGTGATGTGTAGAGTAGATTTCCATAACTCTATTCCAAGTTTGCACATGTTAGAGTATTTATAAAAGCTCCTTCTATGTACTGTTCGGAGTTTTGAGTACAAATTTATAAATGTCTAAATGTTATCTTCAGGCGAGATGGAACTTGATGAGTAAAATGTGAGACCCACGAGGGAACCTTATTGTTTTGGAATGGGGAAAATACCCCTGGAAAAGTTGTCAAGAGGTAAGGTGCAAGTGTTGGGGCTTTCTGGCTTACTTAGAGAGTTTCGTTAATGCATTGAATTGGGAATGTGGTTTTGCAGGTGTGCCCATGAAGGCATCCCCCTATGGTATCTCTTTCCTATCCCCACTTAAGTCATGATTCAAAGAACTAAAGGTTTGGCACCATGAGACCTTTTTTAATTAAAGCTATCACTAACGACGATCCTCTACTATAGAAAACAGGGTTTGAGATCGAAATATCTGTATGGTTGGTGGATCATTGAATGCAGCATACGATTCTGCACATGGCATTGGTTGCCAGCTATATCGATGGTTTTTGCACTAACTGCTATCGTTTTTCATGGTCATTTGGCTTGTTCACTGTTGATGCATTTGGGGCTCTATGCTCTGACCCGAGCCTTGCTCGTGGTCGTAGCACCGGTTGGATAATGGTATGGGAGTTGCAGGGAAAGCCACACATGACAGTTAAAGTTCGTGTTTCTGTATAAGCTCAATTCCTCAATGTGCTATTTCAGCTCGATTTCTTATTTCAAATATTTAACTTCGATTTGGTGGTTTTGGTGTCAGGTTTGGTGTTGCTCCTCCTTTGCATGGACTGCTTCCAGGTGGTCAAAACCCTCATCGTTGGATGGCAAGGGAAACGGTAAGTCCAGATATTCCCAAATCCTCACTCTTGCCTCTCACATCTCTGGGAGTGTAATGTTTAGTTGCAAAGGGATTTTCGTGTGGCCTTTGGCTCACAGGTTTGCTTGAGTAACCCTTGAGGAGGTCGCCTTTGGCTAGACCGGGGAATTTAAACAATGTTGTAATTAATATTTCAGATGGGTGAACTTCTATAGTTTCCATACTTGCAGTAGGGTTCCAATGCTTGTCTTGGATGGTTTCACTGGTATTGGTTACTGTGATAAGAATGGATGTGGAGAAGATATGTATCCTGTATTTGCTTGTGAAACTTGTTTGGATAATGACAAAGTGAAATGGGTTCCTCTTTTCTCATTTTTATGAGACCCAAATGTTTACATCTAGGAGTTATGATTATTGTATTTCTTAAATGGTATTCCTATCAGTCTGAATCGTTGATGGCAAGTCGTTTTAATCATTTCATGGGGACCATGATAATAATGAGACTCGCCTTAGCTCTGCTCTGCATTTCTTCTTTTTGTGGTATGAGAGAAATTATAGATGTTTTATGCTATCTGTACTTCCAATCCTGAAGATATTTTGATTTACTTTTCTGCATGGGTAGATTGGTTTAAATGTTGTCGCCATGGATACTTCTGTCTCTTTTCTAAATTATTAAATGCGATCTGGGTTCTCGAGTTGCTATCGGGTTTCGATACCTGACCTGGGGCTTCTGAGACGCTTGTCATTTCTATGGTGGGACTCGCTCCTTGAGTCTACCAGGGTTTTAAGGTAGCAATGTAACTTATAATTCTGTGTTTGTAGTTGTGTGAAGTAGCAACTTCATTTATCTACTGTATCCTTATTATGGCTCTAAGGGGAAGATAAATCGTGGTTTATGTATCTTGTATGTGTAATGTTTCAACGACTGTCTCTTGGGTATTTTATTTGAAGGAGATGGTAGTGATTCGATCCCATGACCTATATTTCAATTTAATAAAAGAAATGTTGTTGAAGTCCGTAGACTGATTCGTTGATAATAGAGAAGCTTTGAGATCATACCGTAACGTGCTTTTACTGTTTGGTACTATAATTCGATTCTGGTTTTTCTTTTGGTAACCGTTGGTTAAAAGATGATGTGTAAGTTATACAATTTAATTATGTAGGTAGGAGGTAATAACTGTATTTATCTTGAGTATCCAAAACTTGATGCATGATCTACTAAGTGTTTTCGAAGTCTGAATTCGTTTTTCTTGTAAGGGTTAGTAGTTTTGAGAATCCTCTTGGTCATATTTGAGATACATTAATGTTTTAATCCTGAGAGAGGGTTTTAGTGGAAATAAATATACACAATAATATGAATAGCATCCCTATCCTAGTTATACAAAGATTAAGGAAATAAAACATAATAATCATAAACAGCTTCAGAAATGAGAACATAATAACGTTGCTCGGAAGGAGTGTTCTAAGTGTATCTAAACATGAAGAGCGGATATCTAAGTTTATGAGTTCGCTAGGATATCTAGCACAGGAACCTACTAGACATTCTATTTATCCTAGCTTCTAAGTTAACGTCAACCAATGCTTTCTGTTTGTCCCTACTAGAAAGTCTATAATTAAATGATCTTAGGACGAAAGAGAAACTAGGCCAATGATGCTGGGGTAGCACCCTGTATTACTTATCTAAACTCTATTATAACTTAAATTGAAAGACTCACATTTCATACCTGTTTATTTGGTGTCTTGCTCCCTTCCTGAAGTAACCTGCACACTCAAACAATAATTAGTGTAGAGCCCTCTGAGCTCAGCTGTCCTCTTACAATGACTTTGGGGCTACCATGTTCCTCCCAACCTTGACCCTTGAACCATTCTGGTTCTATCTGGATCCCCCCGAGCTTGGTTCCAACATGCAATGAGAGAAAGAGGCCCTAGATCCACTGCTGGCTCAGTTCTGAGAATTTTCTAGGTAGGGTTGCTTCAGCTTCTTGGAGTAGAATACTTTTTCTTGGACTACCATAAGAGAATGATAATAACCAAGAATGATAGATGATCCCCAAAACTTGGGGTCTTCCCTCTTTAAATAGGGAAGTCTTGAATTAGGACTATTGAAGTAATTAGTTTCTTTAAATTCAATAATTAATAATTAAAAGATATTATTTAATTAAATATCTAGTCCTCTTGAACTAGGACTTTTCCAACTGTTTGACTCTAAGTCATTTTGATTTATGTTCTTAATAATAAGAATAATTATACTAATTATTATTCTTATATTAAATATATTTCACTTAACTATTAATACATCATTTAAAATATTAAATAATGCATAAATCAGATATAATAATTATATCCCATAATTAAATAATAACACCATTATTATTTAAAGCTCCTAATAATAATAACTTGGAGGCCTTTAATTAGTCATAAAAGACTACTGGTAATTATCTTTTATTTAGTTATGTGTAATCACATGACACTCTTTTCTCTTTGACTTTTAGGGACACGGTCCACTTCTTTTGGATGGTCATGGTCAGCTTGGTTAGGTACCTCTAGTCTCTCTCTTTGCATGTGGGATTCCCTCTTTTAACATGGTAGCTCTCGTAGTAGGTGATGATGGATGAAAGGATGAATCATTTAGTCAATTAAATAAATGTGATAAAAGTGCTTTTCAGAGTCTTTCTGACTCAACATTTTGAAACTGCATAACCCCGAGTGCTCTTCAGAGCCATTTAACTCAACACTCTCACATGGGCATTACTCTAGTGCAATTCTAGAGTCCCTGCTCAACACTAGTGCTAGAATGTGGTTGTGAGGCACATCTAGAATATTTAATTTTCCTCGGATCCGGTATTCATATATCAAGCTTGGAGTTCTCCAAGGCTTATGCCCAACACTCAATGTACATCAAGGCTTACTCCCAATACATCATATTTCCTCTAGGTACATTGAGGATTTTGCCGAGTATGTAGGTAATCTGTGTGTTTCTGATTCCACGCTCAACACACCATATAAGTCAATTATGTTATTCACTTCACTGCACAGTATGTAAGAAAAGGTCATCTCAGTATATTAGGGATTTGTGCCCACATCATATGGTAAAAACATAAATCAGAACATTGGGGCTTCCTTGCACAATATATAATCAAATAATGAGATTCAGTCAGGGTCCATGCCCAATATGTCAGTCTACAAAAAAATTAGTCATATGTGCTAGGGCTGTGGCCCAATATAACATCATAAAATAGTCAGTCCAAAATTTAGGATATTACAATGGATAGGAAGGAACAAGAAGTGGAGTGTACAAGCCTAAATTTATGTTACTTGGCTTACTTGTTGCACACATAACATATCCTTTTACATACTTGGACACAGTATCATTCATCCAAGGCTAATAACAAAAAAATTTCAATTGTGATGCAGTTTTCCCTACTCCAAAATGTCCTGAGATGAGAGAAGTATGAGATTCTCTTATCACATGTACTCTTTCACTTTGTGGAATATATATTTTTCCAAGATGATACAACAACTTGTCATGAACATGATAATTCAATTCTTCATTTTAAGAGCCATGTATTAGTGATTCATAAACTTCTTTGAAGTCTTCATCCCTAGTATATTGTTCGACATAACTTGAATGTACCAAAGGACTTTGTTGAATACCAATAGAAACATTTGTTGGAGGTCTTGATAACATATCTTCAACTTGTTTCTGAATTCCTTTCTTGTATTTAATGACAAAATGAAATTGTTGTAAAACACCCATTCACCCGAAATGTCTTGATTATTGTAGCTTATTTTGTGATTGAAGATATTGTAGTGGTTGATGATCAATATGTATAATTGTTTCCTTACCCATTAGGTAATTTTTCCACTTCTTCACACTTTGTACTGATGCATACAATTCTTTATCGTAGGTAGTATAGTTAATTACTACTTTAGAAAAGGTTTCAGAATGATAGCATATTGGTTTTTTAAGTTGCATTAAGAATGCCCCCATGGCATAACCACTAGAATCAGTCTCTATCTCAAATGGTTGTTGTCTATCTGGTAGTGCAAGTACTGGAGCTGTTCTAATCTTTTCTTTTATAGTGTCGAAGGATTTATGTGATTTTCCTTCCCACTGAAAGACTTTGTTCATACCTATCAAATCATGTAATGGATAATCTATGAAGGAGAAGTTCGCAATGAAATTCCTCCAATATTGGATGCTCCCAAGAAGCCCCTTATCTCGGTTACATTATTTATCTTTGGCCAATTCACAATGACCTATACTTTAGAGGGATTAATCCTAAGTTCACCACCCCCTACAATGTAACCTATATACACCAAAGATGTCTTCCCAAACTCACATTTGGACATCTTTAAGTACGATTTCTCCCTTACAAGTACATCCAAAACTTGTTTCACATGCTTGAGATGTTATTCCCAAGTACGACTAAAAATCAAAATATAATCGAAGTAGACTATGATAAAATCATCAATAAAGGGCCTAAAAACATCATTCATCACCCTCATAAATGTTGTGGGTGCATTACAAAGCCCAAAGGGAATTGCCATCCATTCATACAATCCTTGTTTAGTTTTGAAAGCAGTCTTCCATATATCATTGTCATGGATTTGAATTTGATGATAGCCACTTTGGAAGTCTAACTTAGTGAAATAAGTTGCATTCATTAGCTGATCCAAAAGATCATAAATTCGGGGAAGAGGATACATGTTCTTAATTGTGATTATGTTTAGTGCCTTGTAATCAACACATACACGCCATGTGCCATCCTTCTTTGGAACCAAAATAATTGGCGAACCACACATAGAGGAACTTGGTTGAATGTCCCCTCTTTCAAGCAATTCCTGAACCTGCTTCTTTATCTCTGCATTTTCAATTACTGAAGACTTGTACATGCCAATATTAGGAAGTGGTGCATCATGCTGTAAAAGAATCTCATGTTGAATTTCTCTTTTTGGAGGTGATCCTTTAGGTTCTTGAAATAAAACATCATATTCAGATAGAACTTGAGCCAAATCATTTTTAAGTCTTGGATCACATCCCTTAAAATATTCATTTTTACCAACATCCTTTTCTTTAACTATCATAAGAACAGTTACATTCTTACTAGCATTTACTAGCCTCTTTATTTGTCTTGTAAAAACAAAATTGAAAAGATCAGTTTTCATGCAGTGTGCACAAACAATGTATTCAATACCTTCTTTAATGAATTGATACCTGTTATCTTCCCTGTAAAAGATAATCTTTATATCATAAATATAAGGACTACCCAACACAATACCACATATATCCAATGGAACCACATCCATATCAACTTCATCAACAAATCCCAAAGTAAAAGAAAACCTCAGTATACACTATTTTATCACTTGCAGTTGTGAATTATCACATACCCATCCAAGTGGATATGGCTTAGGGTGTAACTTAGTTTCCAAATGAAGTTTTTTAACTATATCTTCTAAAATGAGATTGGCTTGTGATCCACTATCAAAGAGAGTATCTATTTTTGTATGGTTAGAGATTACTATGATATGAAATAACTCACTTCTCTTTCTTTCATCAACAACAGGTTCATGCTTTGAAATAGAAGTATAAGGATTTTTACCTTGAATTCCCATAGCAACAATCTTAGTTTCATCCCCTGACTTGGATCCCAAATCACGTTGGATGGTTGTAGCAGTGGTCTTCTTGTCCTCCTTATTCCAAAAATTCTCAGGCTTGAGTTCCGGATGAAGTTTCCAACATTTGGATGCATCATGACCCTTTTTTTGGCAATGTGAGCATGCAGGTTTATCTCCTCCCTTATTCACTGTAGTTGTATGCTTACCTTTCCCTTTCCCTTTGAATTTGCTTCCTTCATATTTGAAAGGTTTCTTGGAAAAAATTCCATTTGTATTCTTGCCCTGGACTCCATATGAGTCACTTGAAGGCATACCTCATCAAGGTTAATGAAATTAAACATAAGTATCATATGACACAAATAACTATGTAATCCTCCTATAAACTTGAGAATAATTTCTTGAGTGCAAAGAGGTATACCAAGTAGTAAATCCCTTTTTCTGAACTATTGTGTGTAATCGTGCACACTTTTTCCCTTACCTTGTCTCAGATTATTACAATCCATCATGGCTTGTTGCATGTATCCCAACAGATGGAATTGCTTCTTTAATGTTGAAGTGAACTCATGCCAAGAGGAAATGATGTTTCCCTTTGAGGCAAGATCATTTTGATTTTTTCTCTCCCACTATGTGAGAGCAGTACCTCTAAGTCAAAGAGCAGCCAATTGAATTTTGAGGCAATATCCTTTTGAGTTCAGCTCTCCCACCATATGAAAGTGGTCCCTCATCAACACCCAAAGTGCAAGCAACTCCCATTTCATATTTATACTCAGTCCACAGTTTATCATGATGTTGAAGTGGTGTTACAATACAATTTTAAAAACACCTGCAGCACATATTCCATTAGCAGCTGCACCATCGAAGAAGCGGCGAAGCCAAGAGGTCCGATCTCTTTTGATCAATATTTCAACATTCTTTTCCTTTTTTTCTTAACAAAAACTGCATGTAACTTCCTGTCGTAATTTACAATCTTTATCGTGCCTGGGATAACATTAGGAGTTTTTTCTTCAAAAATAGCCAGATATCTTTGCTTCCAAATTTCCTAAATAACAGAAGCATGCAGAACCTTGTCAGAGAAATCTCAGACTTATACCAATTCAATATGTGTGTGTCAAAAGTATAATTTCCCCAAGACATCTATATATTCAAATCCTCACATACTTTTTCCAGAGATCAACATAAAATGGACAAACACAAAAAATGTGATCAACTATTTCTTCTTCTTATCTACAAAGTGCACATCTATTTGGCTCCATTGATCCATGCTTTATCAGGTAATCTCAAGTTAGAATAGTGTTCTCTAAAAGCAGCCAAAGAAAACAAGTAATTTTCTATGGAAGTTTCCATTTCCACAGCTTTCCAAACCACAATTTTAAGACCTGTAAGTTATCATGTTCAATCAAAAATTTGTAAGCTGTCTTTGCAGTAATTTGTCCATTTTTTTCATTGTTGGACCAAACAATCTTGTCATCATCAATAGTGAGGCGTATCCCTGCATAATTCACTCTAGATATGTATAAATCCCATTCCAAAGCTCAATCATTTTCCAGACCCATGTCTGAAGCAATAAACCAATAACTTGTAATTCCAAACTGCCAATAAGATTTCTTAATACTTGTAAGAGTGGAGTACCTGATCTCATTGAGATATCCAAGCAGACCATTATATAGAGAAAAATATTCACCCATACTCACAATCAAATCAATGCCAATGTGGATGTTTGTCCCTGATCTAACATACCACGACAACTTACAACTTATCCATTTGAAAGATTTAACAAAACTCGCCCAGAAATTTGAAGAGCTCCGGACATCCATACTTGGCATCCTAATCCATTGGAGTATACTAGTTTTCATGTATTTATCATGTAATACCCTACTCCATAAAATATCCCCGAAAAGTGCCCTCCACATACTTTTCATATGCAGAGCCATACATAAGTAGTCTAGATTTTTGATATTCTACCCACCTTTCTTTTTAGGATGTGATATTTTTTCCCATTTTACAAGATGTATTTTATTTCCATTCTCCACCCTAGACCAAAGGAAATTAAACATTAGTCTACGAAGGAGATTAATGACATTTTTAACGATTGAAGTTAGTGAGAACCAATATACAAGGATGCCTGTCAATACTGATTTCAATAGAGTTAATCTACCTCCAATAAACAATAATCTCAAGGTCCAATTATTGATCTGCTTTTCAAACTTTTGAACTAACCACATCCAGTCGTCGATTCTATAACAATTTGGTTTCAAATAATATCCCAAGTATTTAAATCCCTCATCCACAGGGGAAGATTGATATGGCATAACAGAAATAATCAAACCCAATATCTAATTATCCACCTTATGATTTCAAAAAGCATATTTCTTCATGCTAATCTCCATTCCTGATGCAACAAAGAAAACAATTATTATTTTAGCAAATTGTTTCCGCTCCTCAACAAGGACCCGCCCGAATAATACAACATTGTCAACAAAGAGAATATGAGACACAATAATGGACTTTAATATTAATTCCTTTCAACTTTCCAACAGCTCTAGCATTATGGATGATGTTGCTTAAAGCCTCAATAACAAATAGAAACAATAGGGGTGACATGGGACAACCTTGTCTAAGGCCTCGAGAGATACTAAAACTAGAAGTAGGGAAGCCATTCACTAGCACAGCAAAATTTGTTGAAGTTACGCAAGCCATAATCCAATTAGTCACTAGTAGTGGCAGGCCAATATGTAAAGTAGGAAGAGCCTAAGATACACCCCATTCACCCTACCATAGGTTTTAACTAAATCCATCATAAGAATTAAAGGATCAAGGTCTTTTTCTTTGATGGAGTGTAAGACTTCCTGCGTAACCCCGACCACACCCAAATTATGTCTGTTTTCTAGGACATTGAATTGCTCGCTTGTCATCATCTCTGCTAGCTTTGGCCTTAATCTATTAGCAATGATTTTTGTTATAATTTTATAGGCGAAGCCGGCAGGTTTGTTGATCTTTGGTATGAGAGAAATATAGGTATTGTTTAGAGACTTAGAGACATAACCATCCAATCTAGACTGTTCCACCATCTGCAATAACTCATCCCCCATAATATCAAAAAAACCCAAAAACAACTCTACAGTCCAACCGTCGGACCCGAAGTTTTATCCTTTGCAAAAAGTTTCAAGACCCTCTCACCAACATAGATTGAGGTGGATATATTAAGCACCATAATTGTTTTTAACTTAAATTTTTTATAGAATATCTAACTACTCTTCATGCAATAGATAATATAGACTTATAATTAAGATTGACAAAACCAATTATAGTTATCTCAAATATCCTCTTTAGATACATACCACTACGAAGTCTGACTTTATAGTTCCATGAACTTGATATTCTATGTTTTCAACTCTTTGGAAGCATATTTTACATCTTATTTTGTTCGGTTATAAATCATTAAAAAAATATTGAATCATATATGGAAATTGCATCATTTGAGTGCCATGGGTGTATTAGCGAGCTGAATCTATTTATATATTAAAAAACAAAATTTAGACACTTCCAAATTCAGATTTTACCAAAATAATTTTACATTCTGACCACAATCCACCCTAAAATTCAAAAAGTAGAATAAATAGACTGCTCCATTATATATTTAGATATATTTTACCAATTTGAAAATTGAAATACATGATTTTGTATTATTCATAATAGCATTTTTTATTTTATTATTATAATATTTGTTAATAATAAATGATATTATTCTTTATTATTATTAATTTATAATAAAGAATTATTAGTTTTATTATTTTTTGAATAGTTAAAAGATTTTGGATGTTGATGGTTAAAAGATTTGATATTTTTTACTTATTATTTTTTTTATCATTATAATATATTTTATTTATAATAAATAAATATGTGTTTTTATTATTTTTTATTTCAATTTTTGAATGTGTATCTTAAGAAGAAATCACAAAACTTTTAAATCAATAAATTATAAAAAGTAAACTCTTAGGTATGTTTTCCCTAGATTGCATGAGAATGAGACAAGTGTATTGTGTAGATTGATTTTATGGCACTCGTTTCAAAATCGAAATAAACAATTACAAAAAAAGGAATATAAAAAATAACTAGTAGTTGAAGCATAGATAACTATTAGCTGATGAATAACACATCTAGAACAAATAGCATATAACTTATTTGTAGCACTTAACTTGTGGCCTAATTATATTCATGAGACACAAGTTAATTTGACTATGGTAGTACTTGTTAATTTTATATTGCTTATTATTATTATTCTTATTATGAATAGTTAATAATTTTATCTTTGTTTTATTTTTATCTAAACCTAAAATGAATTCCAAAAAAGCAAATAAGAAATCCCTCAATCTCAAACCATTCAACAAAGTAATCCTTGCACTTCTCAAACAAGAAATCCCATGAGATATCACCACTAAGAGCCAACATCCCAACGCTCTCTCTCCTAAAATTACCAAACAAAGGCATGTCGAAAGGACAAATAATCCTATCTTCACAAATCATACATATCATAGTAAATATGTGGTCCATAAAAAGATTCACCATAAAACAAGTGACTTTTTTTTATCTTCATTTTTTTTTTATTAAATTATTATTTATAGTTTTTAAAAATTATAATAACCTCGTTTATATCTTAGAATTTTTGGGTAGATTACCATTTATGCTTTTTCTAAATTAAAGGAGAATTGGACTGGTGTACTCTCCAAATTGAATTTATGGACATCATTGAAAATTCGAAATAAACAATTATTAAGAAAAGAAATATAAAAAAAAAACTAGTAGTGGATACATGGCCGCATGGATAACTCTGGCACTTCATGTCAGATAGTTGGAAGAAGCCAGGTGATAACATAGACTTAGGCATGCATAACTAGTAGTTGAACATTTATAAAAAAGGAAATATAAAAAATAACTGGTAGTTGATGCAGGGATGCATGGATAACTCGGGTAGTTCATGGTAGATAATTGGAAGAAGCTGGGTGATAGCATGTAGCCAGGCATGGATAACTGGTAACTAAAAAATTATAAATAAAGAAATATTAAAAATAACTAGTAGTTGATGTGTGGATGCATGGATAACTCATGAAGTTCATGGTAGATAACTGGAAGAAGATGTGTGATACTATGTAGCTAGAAATGGATAAATAGAAATTGAACAATTATAAAAAACAAATATAAAAAAAACTATTACTAATGGCCATTTAAATGTACCCCAACATAGATAACTTCGTTACCTCTACCAAACCAGAAGTGTGAATGAAAATTTTCTTTCTTTTGAACTTGACACTTATATTAACAAATGGATTGATGCCATTATGATGTATATTAATCACGGTGCTCAGACAATTTTGAATTAAGAATTGAATTATATTGGAGTATGATTTATATGATATGTGCAGACATCCAAGGATGGTGGAAAGTGGAGTTGTTGTAATAATCATAAAGATTTTACTAGCACAATATTGTCTATTTCCAATGCAATTTCAAATGTCGGTGGAAATTTTTAAACCATAGGAAGAAAATTGCAACATTCTCATGTTAATGATTGGACATATTTTTCTCTCTAGAGTACCGGGAATATTCCCTAGAGGGAAGGTACTCAAAATGGACACCCGCGACCATTCTCGCTCTTTTTCATGAGCTGAAAAACTTTACAATATTCTCATTAATATTGCAATTATGTGAATATGCTTTCATAGCATCCATTATCTCTGGTTTTTTAAGCAGAAAAGAAGGGAGAGGATAGTATTGATGGCATTTTGATGATTCGATAAATTCAACTACCTTGCTTGTTTTCCACATTCTTTGTGTTGAATTTCTCTTCACATCATCAATCAGGTCCATGATTGATATAACCTTAGAACATAAATCGTAAATTGTTAATCAATAAAAATTTATATAGGAACATAAATAATTTCAAATTACTTGTGGCGAGTGAACATCGATAAGCCACAAGTTAAGTGTTACAAATAAGTAATAAGTTATTTGTTACTTGTTGTTTGTCAGCAAGCCCCTTATCCATGCATGAGTTAAGAGTTATCCATGCATCAATTACAAGTTATTTTTTGTATTCTTTTTTCTTTTATAATTGTTAATTTTGAATTTTGAATCACTACCATAAAATCAATCTAGACAGTACACTTTTCTCATCATCATGCAATTTAGGAAAATCATAAATGGTAGTCCACCCCAAATTCTAAGATATAAACACCTATCAATATAATTAATCCGCACTTATATATTTGATGTGAATGCCCCAAACTTTTATGAATAATTTCAACGAGACAAGCCACTAAGATTTATATAATTATTAATTAAAGAAACCAAGGAGGAAAGCAGCAGAGCACAAAGGCTCGCTCAACAGACAGGAAGAGAAACACTCAACTCAATTGTATTAAGAAATGAAATTTACATATATAGGAAAATGATATGCTAAGCTAGATCCAATAAATGTGGATCAGATCCTATAGCTCAGGAGTTGATCAAACAAACAAACTACATATGGAAACCACCAACAAATACATAGGCTGCATTATTTCTAACAACCTCCCTTAATGTAGAAATGGATTATTGACAACACCTAATTTCTTCCTAAGATCCTCAAAGTGGATCCTTCCAATTGGTTTAGTAAAAATGCCAGCAACATTCTCACTTGTATTTCAATAGATGAGTTCAATTCTTGAAACTCAATCTTTTCTCTGACAAAGTGATGTTGCAGCTCAATATGTTTGGATCTGGCATGATAGACTGGATTGTGTGCCAGCTTAATTGAGCTTTGATTTCCACACTAGATTCTAGTAGCTTGTCTTTGTTGTGTTCCAACGTCTTCAAGAATATACCTCAACCAAATGGATTCACATGTGGCAGTGGTTAAAGCTTTGTGTTCAGCTTCTGTGGATGACAAAGAAACAATTCGTTGTTTCTTACTACTCCATGATATGACTCTTGAACCAATGTTAAAAACATATCTAGAAGTGGATTTTCTGTCATCAGGATTTCTTTCCCAGTCAGAATCGGAGTAAACTGCCAACTGAACATCAGATACATCAGTATATAAAAGACCATAATTAACAGTTCCTTTTAAATATCTTAGGACCTACTTTGCAGCTTTCCAATGTGTTTCACATGGCTTAGCCAAGAAATGACTAAGGATGCTAACATAATATGATATGTCTGGTCTTTTAGTAGTGAGATAGTTCAAACTACCCACTAATTCACGATACAAAGTGCCATGAGCTTCTTTAGATCCATCATCATTGTACAATTTGACATTCTGATCCAAAGGAGTTTATATAGATTTGCATTCACCCATTTGAAATCTGTCAAGGATTTCCCTTGCATATTTACTTTGAGTGATGAATGTTTTACCAAATTCTCTCCAAAAAGCAATGCCTAAACAATAATGCAAGTCACCAAGGTCTTTCATTTCAAATTCTTGAGACAAATTATTTTTAATATATGCAATTAACTGATATGCTCCACCTGTAATGATAAGATCATCCACATATAAGGATATCAAGCAAACATTTCCCTATTTGTCTGATTTAATATATAAGCTTGAATCATTTTTACATTTGAGAGACCGTTGTTGTTTGAAAAAAGTGTCAATATTGATATACCACGATCTAGGAGCTTGTTTTAGTCCATAGATATCTTTCTTTAACCTGCACACCAGCTACTTCTGTCCTTTCTACATAAAACCTTCAAGTTGCACTAAGTATACTTCCTATTTTAAATCACCATTTAGAAAAGCAGATTTGACATCTAATTGGTGTATTCTCCAGCTATGTTTAGTAGCTAATGCAACTAGCAATATGATAGTGTTTAACTTAGCTACTGGTGCATATGTCTCTTCAAAGTCAATTCCCTCTTGCTGAGAATAACCCTTTGCAACTAATCTTTCCTTAAACTTGTCAATACTACCATCCACTTTAAGCTTAGATTTGAATAGCCATTTAGATCCAATGGGTACTTTATGTTTAGGTAATTCTACTAAATCCCAAGTTTTATTTCTCATAATAGAATTATATTCCTCATCCATTGCAGTAACCCATTCTTCCTTATCTTTGGCTTGTTCATAATTTAATGGTTCTATGACATTCATTACATTAGTCATCAAGGCATAATCTCTAAACTTTAATGGAGGATTAGTTTGTCGAGTTGACCTTCTAGATATTACAGTACTTGCTGGAGTTCCATCCATGATTCTTCTATCTTCTGTTGTTTCATCATCTGAGGTAGCATCACTCATGCTTGATTCCTGTTCCTGAACCTGTCACTGTTGTTGCACCTGATGCTGTTCCTGCACTTTTTGAAGAATTTTATCTATTTTTCCATGCTCATATGGGATCAGTTCTTCATCAACATTATTCATCTTGTTGCACATATCTGTATTTTAATGAAATACAAAATATCTACTAGAAATCAATTTGTGTGAACTAGGATGAAATTGTTTGTATGCTTTATGATCATCGTAGTAGCCAACAAAGACACATTCAATAGATTTTGCATCCAATTTTATTCTATTATCTTTCGGGATGTGTGCAAAATCCCTAGAACCAAATACTCGTAAATGACTAATGTCAGGTTTATAGCCATAAAAGACTTCAAAAGGTGTTTCAAGATTTAATTTCTTTGTTGGACTCCTGTTCTTTAAATATACAATAGTATTAATGGCTTCAGCCCAAAATCCATTGGAAATGTTTTTACCTTGAAGCATGCTGTGTGCACATTCCACCAGCCATCTGTTCTTCTGCTCAGCAACTCCATTTTGCTGAGGTGTATGAGGCACAATAAATTGCTATTGAATTCCATTGTCTGTACAGTATCTTTTAAAAGCTCTAGAAGTGTACTCACCACCTTGATCCGATCTGAGGATTTTGATGTATTTACCTGTCTGTTTTTCCACTTTGGTCCTGAATTGTTTGAAGTATTCAAAAACATCACCTTTTCTTCTTACGAAATATGCCCAAGTGAACCTAGATCTGTCATCCACAAATATGAGAAAATACCAAGCACCACCAAGTGATTTGGTCTCAATCGGTCTACATACATCAGTGTGTATTAGTTCAAGGAGTTCATTCTGTCTCTTCTCTTCATGGTTCAGAAATTCATTTATGTGTTGTTTTCCCAATGCACATGCAAAACATTCAATATGATAATTTTTTATCACAGGAAGACCCTCAACCATCGAATTTTTTTGTAATAACATGAGATCATTATAATTGAGGTGTCCATACCATTGATGCCAAAATTTGACATCTGAAATAGTTGATGCTGCCAATGCTTGATGACTACCCTTTACTGCATCCAGCTTGTACAATCCAGTAAATATGGATCCTGTCGCTATAACCCTATAATGATCTTGGACATCATTGACATGGCACTTATATTTATAAAATTCAACTTTCATATCAGTATCAGTGATAGCAGAAACAGATATTAAGTTCTTTTTGATACCGGGAACATACATCACATTATGAATCTATTTAAATTGTCCATCAGGTAGGTTAACACTTATCACTCCATAAGCTAGGACTTTATGAGACCTGTTATCACCCAAATAGATGTGTGTGCCATCAGATTTTTCATGATACTCATCGTACCTGTCTTTATTACAAGACATATGGGCAAAAGCACACGAATCTATGAACCATGCATTTTCATCATCCGTCTCAGTAGACAAAGCATGTTCAGATATAAATAGTCTAAGATTCTTGAATCCATTGACATCAGGGGTGTTTTTTCTTACATAGTTTCCATTATGTTTTCTGTATCTGTTATTGGACTCATTGTTTATCTTCTTAAAACAATCTCTAGCAATATGACCTGATTTGCCACAATAATGGCATACAACATCTTTATTAGCATTAGAGTCACTGTGTGACATACCTCTATGTCTGTTCCATTGATTTCCTCTGTGTGAGTATCTACCTCTTGCCATGAGTGCCTGATCTGCAGTCTGAGATTCTGGCTCATAAATCTTCATTCTCGCTTGTAGTAGGATTATGCCGAGCTCTGTAAAGGTAGGAGGAATCTGTCTTGCTGCAAGCGCTGAGATGAACACTTTATAATCTGGAAATAAACCCTTTAATGTAATAGTTACGAGATCAGTGCTAGATACTTCTTCACCTATGTCACCTAGATTATCTCGAAAATCTTTGATGCAAGAGAGATATTTATTTGCAGGTTCATTCACCTCCATCTTAATAGACAACAATTTATTCTTCAAAAACAAAATTCTATTTGAATCTGACATCTCATACAAACATTTGAGTTTGTCCCATGTCTCTTTAGACGTCTTGCAATTTCTGATATGAGGAATAATATTGTCTTTTACAGCCATGCAAATTATTATCTTTGCTTGAACTTCCGGCGCATTCCAATCCGAGAGAGACAATGGATATATTGGCTTCTGTTCATCTCCTTTCACAATTAGCCACAAATTGAGACCTTCAAGTACAGTGACCAACTTGAATTTCCAGTTTACATAATTCTCTCCTTTTAATTTTGATGATTCCGTGATATATAAATCGGCAAGGGACATTTCTTCCATCTTGAAATAATTGAAAGGCAATCAATTTCAACTGAGAGGAAAAAAAATACCAGTGGCTCACAAATGGTCGGCGCTCCTAGCTTTTGCAGCTCCAATGCCGCGTGAGATCGGTGGAAGTGCCACTACTGTATCATTGCACCTCTACCCTCTTCAGCTCCGTGACATCGTCGAACTGTGTATACTGAGGAAATGAGAAGGACTTCCCGATCGTTCCATTGTTTTCCTTCAGCTGCTGCGACGATCAGAATAGCAAGGCGAAGAAAAAATACTTGGCCACGTGATGATCTCCAGGAAGACAACGAATAGCCAGTAAAATGGCCAACGTGATGACCTCATTATCGGCAATAGAGAAGAGAATAAGGAAAAAATACTTTTCAACCACAGTCGTGTGATGACTTCCACGATGGCAACAATTTCCTGCCCGAACGATTTCTCTACTCCAGCGATTTCTCTACTCTAGCGATATCTTCAACTGAGGGAGAGAAAAAATAAATATAACTCCCAGCAGCAATCAGGCATGGGGCAACTTGCTCTACATGGGTAACGATTCTAGCAGTTTACTCAACATTTAGATCATTACGATCAGAAAAATGGCAGCTGGGAAACGTTCTCTTCTTCAGTGTGTTGGCAACTGACTCCTACAACATTTATCCAGTGATCTCTTCAAATGAGATAAAAAAAAAAATTAACTCTCAGATCTGCTCTCCTTTCACATTCATGCCCAACAGCAATTTTATTGTCCAATACAAACATGAAGACAGCTGTAACATACCCTTTAAGCTGGAAAATTTTTTGTGTTTAGAAACATTATGATAACTTTTATTGTAAAGTTTATATTGTACAGGTGTTTAAGGATGACTATAATTTGCACAATATATTATTATTTAATAAATAAAATAGGAGACAAACACCTAAGAGGACTGTTGAAAGAGTGGTTACTAATCGACTAGGTGGAATGGAATCTGGAGTAGAAGGCAATGGACAAGTGGCAGCATCATGATGTAACTAACTAGCTGTTGGTATGGGACAACTCCCTTGAAATGTGGTCATAGTGCGCTGAAAGATGGGACTGGAGTTTGAGGCTCATTTATTCTAAACTGACCACTAAAAGACCTAGGCAGTATATATAAAAGCCATCAAATTGTGAACTGAGGTTCATCACTTTTCCTGACGAGGAAATTTACTTTGCGGTTTTGTTGTGTTTGCACCCAAGAGATTTGATGAGGGGGATATGCTGTTGTTGATCATGTTGTGAGTCTGCCAAACTCTTATTGAGTTCAGGAGTTTGATGCTGAGTGGAGAAGGCATTTGTTTCAGGACATTAATACCGAGTGCAGAAGGTATTTTTGAGTGCCTTGCTTCTACACAATTTCTACCCACTTACTGGATCAGTAAGCAGGCTCGGGGGTTCATTAGCGGTCAGCAGTTCAACTGCTTCTTCTGAAGCAGGTTGGGAGGAACAGGCCTCCTTGGTTGTTTGTCGGCCCTATCATCAGTTACAGGTTCTATTGTCTTATCTATTTCATTTTTATTCTCTGTTATTTATTTTGCATATTATAGTTCTGCTGATTATTAAATTTGCTCTATTTAATTTATAACTAATTTTCAATTTCTTGTATAAATTAAAGATTCTGTATAAGTGTGAAGTGATTGAAATAGAATTGTTTCTGTATTTTTCCCCATGCAAAAAGGAACATCATCGTAATCCAGTACAGAAACTGATTAAAAATAGATAAGTCTGATAGGCAATAGCCAAGTGATTGGAAAGATTTAATTTATTATAATTTTCTTCAAAGTTTCTATTTCCTATTAAATTCTTGACTCTAATTATATTCTATTATAATAGTTTATATACAATAATTTTGTTTATAAATATCACTGTTTTCAATTAATTATATTCTATTATAACAGTATAGGATTTATTTATCCATACTTAGTAGTTAAGATGTTTTTGGTTTACATTAGGATAAATAAAGAATTATTTTCAAAATATAGCAGAATGATATTCTTCTACAAACATCAAGAATTTTGTTTTATGTCATGCTCACATTCCTACATTTATTTATATCATATTCACACAGTGAAGATCAAAACATTTGTTATTCTTTGCCAAAAACTTTAAACAGAGTTATCAATCCCTAGTTGCAGTAAACATTTCATTCTCCACATCATTACTATAGATCGAATAGATAGATTTAAAACATCATCTCCAAGGTTTAAAAGAATACATAACTGTAGGGCAAAGTCAAACATAACATACTTATCAACATCCATCATCACTCCATGCATTCGAAACTTGTCTAAACCCTAAATCTTGGCGGGTTCATAGATATACTACTTAAACATTAACACAGTTGAAATGGAGGCATTGGCCGAAACCTAATACATATTTACAAATCCATTGATTTATTAAATAGTAGCAGTGCTTTTATTTCACACATACTCACATACGAATTACCTTTTTTAGAAATATCCATAAACTTACAGTACAAAACAAAGCACAATAGAAAAGGCATTTTTATAACCTAGCTTACACAAACATTGCAAATACATACAAACTGTCTTAAATACAATTTATTTCTATCGACGAGTAACCAGTTTCATGCACAGGCTAAGCCCCAAAAAGTACCAACACAAAATAGTTACGGCCATTTAAAGTTTGGAAAAATATAGTGTATTATAATATCAATAGAGTTTGAAAGACTCTCTTAAAAACAAAGGACGTGCCAAGTTCGAAACCCAGAACTAAAATCTAAACCCATTCTTTTACATCGACAACGAGCTACAAGATATATATATGGGTCAAGTCCAATACGATGCAAATCATGATGATTGCAATCAAGAAGCTTAAAACATTCTTCCAACTTGACAGAGCTCATTAACAAACATAAGTTATATTTTAGTTATGGCATTGCCTGTGGGTTGAGGCACTACCCTCCCCATACTTTTAAAAAGATTCACAAACCCTAATCAAAAAAATCTCTGAGTTTTTAAACACAACATACAGAACTTTTAGATAGACGGCCATCATCTTCTACACAGGGTTTACAAGGAAACCACCGAAGGCTTACCGGTTGGTATAGCTAAATTCCAACTTCCAATGCCCAGAATGTCGAAACCATTACACATTGTACCTACAAGAGAATTACGAGAGTGGTTAAAAATAGTATCAAGAAGGAAGGGTCTTCGTATTGAAAATAGGATAACTATTGGTATCATCGTATTCACATAACAGTGATAAAAACAAAAAACATTACCTTTTAGGTTATGGCTGATATGGCAATAAACGCCGAGACTTTTCATCTGCAACAAAGAACCTTACTTCGTCAATGGCTAGTATAGCCGAAGCCACTACAAGAAACCCTTCACCATTTAACTCAGTAGCACAGAGCTTGGAGAGATGGCAATGATGGCGAGTCCATGGGTTATTTCTTTTCAAAACCCAAGCTCAAGCTAAACAAACCCTCAAACAAGTCGAGTATCGAATCCCCCTAAAAGACCATTCTTAAGACTGATATTAGAAAACATTCAGCATTGTATAAACCAGAAGAAGCTCGGCTCTCTCTCTTAAAAGGAAATACAGAGGTTATGAGTTCAAGTCTCATGGACTAAGCCTCCACAAACAGAAAACAACCTAGCTAAAATTCCTCATCCTATCGGTTGTTCAGAACCACCATTATCAAAGACTTGTATACAATAAACTCTTTAAATGCAACCAAGATAGGTTAAACCTAATCATTGAAACCCTCACAAAGATCGACAGTGGAGATCTCTGGTGAGTGTTACGAGATTTTAAAACTGTCTATCACATTTAATTGATACATCATTGCAATTTATGTGTTAAAGCCACGATGGAGCTAGGTTGGAACCAACTCATCAACAAATGAAAACACAGGTCTGCACTCCAACGCATTATTGGCTAGAATCACGGTGGTAGCACATGATCAAGCACTCAAGTAGAGCCACATGGAAACTCCAATACTTTGGCGGCGGTGTGCATTCAATGCTCGGGTTACGTTCACAGCTTCCAACATGTGATACATATCAACGTTCACATCACAATAAATCAATACTTTTGATTTGCATTAATATGGTCGAAAGCTTACACCTTGTTACACACGTTTGCTCATAGTTATGTCGATAGTCCATAGTTCTCATAGACACGTATAATATATATAGTTGCATAGATTTCCATTATCATATTGTGTGCATATTATCATAGATTTCCATTATCATATAGTATTGCAATGTGTGCATATTATCAAATGGGTATTATAGCACTCCATTAAATTCGTATTGGCCAACTTTATAAAACAAACAATTTATATTGTTTGCATATAGATATTAGAATTTGCCTATAATTCATATCATTTGTATAATAGTTAGTAAGAATAATTATAGTATCGCATAAGTATCACATAAGGTAATACCATGCACACCACCCACATTACATACATGTGACAGTGAGTAAAATTGGAACAAAATTCATTAGCAAAGATGAGATATCAATCCTATAACATTTTACACAGTCCACAGGGTTAAACTTGGTGAATGGACTTAGAAATACACTTACCCACATGATATTGTATTTTGCAAGAAGAACATTTCAGACCAAAACTATTAATACAGGTTATAGACCCTAAACCAGTTAACAAACAGTTGTACATGGAATTTCCACAAATTACCATGAAGTCAAAAGGTAGACGTTTACATACAGTCAACATGGATGGAAACCAAAGTAAATTTGGGTAAAACACTGCGACACAAACATGATAGATCTTCTTAGATAAACTACTAAATACTCGACGTAACTTAATCTCTTACCTGTAAATCTATCACAAGTATGAATTCATCTGCTTTAGCACGAATGCTAAGTAAGCCTCGGGGCGTCCATAGGACCCCTTCATCAATCAAACAAAAGTACATTAGTCAAACAATAAATTCAACAATTATAAACATCAGTAAATATGGATAACTTCGAGACTGAAGCATAATTATGTTTGTCCCAATTTCTTATTTAATAATCCAGCATGACATTTAATACAGCAAGTTAACATTTCATGTATTGTTCTATTTCTGCAATCATTAAATTAAGCAATAAATGTTACGTAGAAAAGTTTTAAATTTTTACAATTTTTTGGGATGTTATATGTGGTATCAGAGCGCAAGTTCAAGCTCTAGTCCTGAATGAGGCTCATGCACGCAAACAGAAAAATAAATCAGAAAGTTTTTGTTACTAACTTTTGCATTTTAATTTTATTTTTGCATAGAACAAATTTACTTTTTAATTGCAGATATAGAAATACTAGAGGAATCAGCAGAGGACAAATCTCCTCATAATGAACGAATTAATCATAATAACACTGAAGGAATTTACGCTGAGTTAAACAACTAGTCTTGTAAAATTTTACGCACTGTGCAGGATTTAAAATCTGAGTTAAAAGCTGTTAAAGAAGAAAATGAACGAATCCTAAAGGCACTGGAAGAGTTATAGCAGAATTTAAAAGGAAACTATCACAGTGAAGAAAGAGGCAGAAAATCAGAATATAGAGCTGATTCTAAAATAATGTCCCACCAACATAAGCATAAGAAAACAAGGAACGATAAAAGGAACAGTTACTCATCTTCTAAGTCTGATTCAAGTAATAATGATGTAAATTACGATAGTAAAAATAGTGAGTGCTGCTCTAAAAAGAGAAAACATAATCATCATGAACAGATTACCAATGAATTTAAAAAGATTAAGCCACCTACTTTTAATGGCGAAAGTGAGAAGGGTGAGACAACAGAAGCTTGGCTATCAGGGATGAAAAAGTATTTTAATATTTATGACTACTCTTCTCAACTGAAATCAAAGATGGCTATTTACAATCTAACTAGAAAGGAAAATATCTGGTGGCAGGATCTTAAAAGAATCAAGATTATAAAAGAAAAAGAAGTAACTTGGACTATGTTTAAAAGTTTGTTTAAAAAGAAGTTCTTGTCTGAACAGTATTTTGAGGATAAATCGAAGGAGTTTTACAACTTAAAGTTGGGTACAATGAACATGAAAGAACTTTGCAGCAAGTTTCTTAGCTTGTTGAGGTATGTACCCTACATGGTTTAGGAAAATCCTAAAACGCAAAGGTTTCTCAGTTGTTTACCGTTTAATATAAAAGATCGTATTTAGTATGATAATCCTTCCACTTTGGAAGAGGCCATGAGGAAGGAAAATTTTTGTTTTGACCAAAACAGAAAAAGAGAAGGAACAACTGGCTGGAAGAACAGTAAAACTAATCAGTATGACCATAAAAAAAAGAATTTTAATCAGAATGCTGGAGGTTTTAAGAAAAACTTTAATAATAGAAATTTTCCTAATAATTATCGGAATAATACATCTCAGAACACTACTGCTGCAAGGAATGTACCTAATAATCACAGCAATAATAATAAAAACAATAACAACAGGTACACTGAGCAGAAAGGACCCATAAAGTACTATGATTGTGGCGGGCCACACAATAGAGCAAATTGCCCAAGCAACAAGAGGACAACCAACAACATACATACTATGCAAGAATAACCTATAGTTCGAGATATCGCAAGAGAAATGCCTAGGATAAATACAGCATTGGAGAATCGTCAAGTGGACCATCAAACATCCATGGTTGAAATTTAAGGTATGATACAAAATGAGTCTATTCCTATTTTGATAGATCCTGGTGCGAATTTAAGTTATATTTCACCTACTTTAGTAAACCGTTGAAGCTAAAAACAAAAAAAATTGATAATGCATCGTTAGTTCAACTTGCAACAAGAACTAAAAGAAAGGTTACAGATTTTGTTCAGAATAGTGAAGTATTTTTAAATCAGCTGAAAACGCAAGTTAATCTGAATGTTTTACCCTTAGGTTCATATGATCTGTTAATTTGCATGGATTGGCTTGAACAACATAGAGTTATATTGAATTGTTATGATAAATCTCTTACTTGTATAAATAATGAAGGTAATTCAGAAACAATGAAAGGAATTCAAAGGCAAATTTTAGTAAGGCAGATTTCTGCCTTACAAGTGAAGAGAGCTGCTAGAAAGGGTTGTAAACTGTTTGCTATTAATGTTGTTAATGATGAATGTATGTCTAAAGAAGACAACTTAAAACTAGAGGATATTCCCATCCTCAGGGACTTTTCTGATGTATTCCTGGAAGAAATTCCAGGATTACCTCCGAAAAGAGAATTTGAATTCACCATTGAATTAGTACCCGGTGTGGTACCAAACTCAAAGGCCCCCTATAGGATGAATATTCTAGAGTTAAATGAGTTAAAGTCTCAGCTGAAAGAATTAATAGATAAAAACTACATACGGCCCAGTGTGTCCCCTTGGGGAGCACCAATAATATTTGTTAAAAAGAAGGATGGTGCTATGCGTTTGTGCATTAACTACCACCAGCTTAATAAAATGACAATTAAGAACCGGTATCCCTTACCCCACATAAATGATCTATTTGATCAAGTACGCAGAGCAAAGTTATTCACTAAAATTGATCTAAGTTCAGGTTATCATCAAGTCTGGATAAAAGACAAGGACATATTCAAAACTGCATTCACAACGCGTTATGGACACTACGAGTTCATAGTTATGCCTTTTGGGCTAACCAATGCACCAGAAGTGTTCATGTGTTTAATGAACAACATTCTGCATAAATATTTGGATAGGTTTGTAGTGGTGTTCATTCATGATATCCTGGGTTACTCAAAGACTAAAGAAGAGCATGATGAACATTTAAAAATCATTTTACAAGTACTTAGAGATCACGAGCTTTACGCTAAGTTCAGTAAGTGTGATTTCTATAAAGACAAAATTCAGTATTTGAGTCATATAATTTCAAAAGATGGTATTTCTGTTGATCCTGATAAAATAAAAGCAATAAATGATTGGCTTGTCCCAAAACATGTAACTGATGTATGGTCATTCATGGGGATAACGGGGTATTATAGAAAGTTTCTTGAAGGGTTCTCTAGAATTGCTAATCCCATCACTTCTTTGCAGAAGAAAGGGAAGAAAGTCATATGGAATCAAAAGTGTCAAGACAACTTTAATAAGTTGAAAGAATTGTTAACTACTGCACCCATCTTAAAAATTGCAGATCCTAATAAGGATTTTGTCATATGCACTGATGCATGCAACGAAGGACTTGGAGGGGTATTAAGTCAAGAGGGTCATGCAATTGCTTTTGAGTCAAGGAAGTTAAAAATACATGAAAAGAATTCTGCAACGTATGATCTTGAATTGGAAGCCATGATACATGCTTTAAAAATGTGGCGCCATCACTTGATCGGAAGAAAATTCATCTTAATGACTGATAATAAGTGCCTAAAGTATCTTTTGGATCAAACAAATCTTAACTCAAGGCAAGCTAGGTGGTTAGCTTTCCTTAGTGAGTACGAGTTTAAAGGAAAATAAGGTTGCTAATGCACTGAGTAGAAATGCTAGATTAAGTTTTGTGGTAGCAATCAATACTTTTAAAATTGATCTGGAAAATCAAATCGAGAAAGGAATTAAGCAAGACAAAAATTGCCAAAAATTACATGATAAAGTGGCTGAAAATTCATCTGAAAATGTTATAACAGATTTCAGTATTAATGAAAAAGGATTCTTAACTTACAAGAATTGAATTTATGTGCCTAATTTTTCGAAGGTTAAGTTGCTTATTTTAAGTGAAGTTCACAAGAATCCTTATTCAGGACATCTTGGTTATCAGAAAATGATAAATATGTTAAGAAATGAGTACTTTTGTCCTAACATGAAGAGTGAAGTTACTGAATTTGTAGTTAGATGATTTGACTGTCAGACTATAAAAGCTGAACATCAACATATAGCTGGGCTATTGCAACCCTTACCAATTCCAGAATGGAAGTGGGAAATCATAAGCATTGACTTTATTACAGGTTTGCCTAAAAATAAGAAGCAGAATGACTCAATTATGGTTGTTGTTGATAAACATAGCAAAGTTGCTCATTTTATTCCTGTTAAAACTACTTTCAAGGCTTCTAACATTGCAGATATTTTCATGAAGCAAATTTTTCGCTTGCATGGAATTCCAAAGGTAATAATTTCAGATCGAGACTCTAAGTTTACTGGTAACTTTTGGACAACACTGTTTAAAGGATTAAATACTAAGTTAAATTTCAGCACTTCTTTCCACCCACAAACTGATGGTCAAACAGAAAGAGTAAATCAGATTTTGGAAAATATGTTAAGATTATATGTTAAAGATCATCCATCTAAATGGGAGGATTACTTGCACTTAGCATAATTTTCCTACAATAATAATTATCAAGCATCTGCTAAGTTAAGTCCATTTGAAATTTTGTATGGAAGAAAGTGTTGTACTCCAATTTTGTGGGATAATCTTGTAGATAGATTGATGTTACGACCAGATCTATTGAAAGAAATGGAGCTAACCATGAAACAGGTTGAAAGTAACTTAAAAGTTGCCTAAGATTGGCAGAAAAGCTGTGACGTCCCTCCCCAATAATGGAAAACATTTTGTTTGATTTTTAAATATATATATATATATATACAGTTATATATATATATATATATATTAGTTTATCAATTTTGAGATTTTTCAATAAGGAGGCCAGATGAGAAATCGGCTGATTTAAGTCCTAGAAGGACTGTTGTAAGAAAACAATTTTTATTATTTTAATATAAGGATGAGCAGGAACAGCCAAGTTAAATGAGGAGATCATGCATGGAGGAGTGGGGGACAAGTTAGAGTTAGCCTCTGGGAAACCAGAACAAGTGTCAGAAGTGTATTTAAGACACTAGACACACCCTGAAAATCAGGGATTTGATTAGCTGCAAAAATTCCATGAGGAATTGGCTGCTAATGGTAAGACCTAGGCAAACTATAAAGGCATGGCATATGTGAGGAGGCAGGACGCTGCTGAGTATGCCGGAGAGAATTACACTTGCTGTGTGAGCACTCTGTGTTAGGCAAGGGATTCAGGAAAACGCGACTGAGTTTTGAGGCTAACTGTCCACACCTTTCATGCATGTATCTGGCTCGGGGGTGATTACGGACAGACTTGGAGTTTGTATCTAATCTATGGTTGGGAGGAACGTGGCTGTTCCTGCTACATTTGGTTTACAAGTATCAGGTTTTCTTTAGAATACAGATTTTCAATATTTCCTGTTGTTTCATTTCTGCCAAATAGGTTTAATAGTTTTGATCATTTAGTTCGTTACTTATGAATTCTTATCTTGTATAACAAATAGGAGATGTTATTTCTGTTACGAACACTCTGAATATGAGTTTACATTTCAAGTCTGAATTCTCTGAGTGATTATAAATCAGAGTTTCTATAGAACTGTTTGTAAAGATTTATAGTTGAGGATTAATGATAGATTGTATAGTTTTATTTCCCCTATATCGATCTGCATATTCGAAAAGTAAACTCTGGCATTTAGTGAAAATTATCGAAACTATATTTGCTTTAGTTACACTACTGAATCTCGTTTTCATTAAGTAGAAACCTGGAAATGATTCTTATTGGAAAAATTTTAGTCGTTATATTATCATTAAAGTCAATGCAGGATATGAAACATCTATGATTCCTATTCGGCATTCAGCAAAGAAAGAAAAACACTGACTGTGTACATTAGGTACATTCATAAACAACAGATTTAGATTTCTATGGGTGAAATCCCTCACGAAAAAGCATGTAGGGCATGTTGCAGGCATCTAAACGTCAGTATAATGCTTAACCCATACTTAGACAAGAGGTAAACACGCGATTCCACCCACCGCGCAGACCCTAAAAATTTAAAGCTAAGATCTTCGGTTAGTTCCATCGAATCTTATATTTTATATAAGAAGTATTGATACGAAGTATTTCAATTGGAATTTAATTAGTGTTTAGGGTTCATTCCAACTAAAAGGATATTGAGACCCCGTGGGCTTGTGTAGATAATCTAACGATTTCAACCATATATAAATAGAACATTAAATTTTACTGTCAGTAAACGTTGATTCATACCTGAGCCAGGATCTACTGTTATTTCTCATTGAACCTTACAACTTACATATGAAATTAAAAATAGAGGGTTTCAGTGGGAGTTTTATCAGTATGGGCACTCAGGGCTTCTTTCAAAAAATTTAAACTGAGATTTCGTCGGCGTATGTGAACCTCAGTTATTTTTCATAAAATCTTAGTTCTCATATGCAAATCATAGATACAAAGGATGACAGCGGAGAGCTCCAGATAGTATAAATAGTCAGGGTTTGTATTTATAATGAAATAAATAAACTCACGACTGTAACTAGCAACAAACGAAATATTAAACATTATTTCTGGGACTTTGACCCATCGTATTCAGATTTCCATGCCTTTTACATTTCGAGTATAGGTTTAATAGTAAACTCACACAATAAAAGAAGGTCCCTATCATTGTAGTCATATAGCTTACAGCAGATTAATTTCTGAGTTTTATATAAGTCTACCTTAACATCTAGTAGCCGAGAGAACAAGTGTAAAATGCAAAGTATGCTTATCATAGAACCAGCAGCATTTAAGCTCTATGAGAGTCCTAGCTCGGATTTCCAGCAAAAGAAAATACGACAAACATTCAACATTACAGGCAGAAGGCATGTGCTGTAATCTTGGCTTTTAAAATCAAAATCTAGACAGGTTCTTCCACTTTGAATATTGGCGAGTACCAGTCGTAGGGTTTCAGCGAGAACTTTTCAAACAAAAATTTCTATGCAGAGATACTACAGTGAAACCTTGATACAGAGATTCGACATCCATCTTAAAAAAATTATATACTGTTATAAAGATTTAATTAACCTCGACAGGGGTTATTGCAAAGGAAATTCTTCCACACAACACTGGAGTCGGTTTGGCGCAATGCCTGCTTACCATGTGAAGTAGTCCAAATCGCCAGTAGCTGGATGTTTTTAAAAAAAAAACCTGCCACTGACACAACCGAGACTTTAGTCATCGGAAAGAGAAAACAAAAAAAAAATCTATGTATGAAAACTTTATAATACATCTGCATCTTCTTACCTCTGAGATCACGGCTCCTTCTTGTTATCCACGAGAGCGACCATCCAAACTCTGCAATGAGGGTTTCGTCTATTCAAGGAACCATCAAGCAAAAGTCTGGTGTATTTTTTTTTACCCTGCGAACCTTTCCTTTTACCAGCGTAGTTGCATGAATTCGTATTAATGGTGTTTCATTCATTCTGGAGAGGCATTTTTACAAAGTTGAATGGAGACCTGAGAATCCTTGTCTTAGCAATTGTGTCAAACTCGATCAAGACTGGTATCGAGGCTAATTAAGAGTATTGTCACTTCATTTAAAATATTTAATGAGAGTCACATGGCTCGGTACCATGCTGAGCTGCTGGCAGCCATCGAAGACCCCAATCTAGAACGATGAGCCAACTAATTTAATGAAAGGTTTAAATGTTCAGGTACCCCTGCAGGAAGTGTCAAATCCCCGCGAAATGCTTCAGACTGAAGGATAGATGAACGTTTTTTAATCTTATTCCGAGCTGGAGAATGGAAAGGCAACCTTACCATAGGTAACGTTAGCCAGATATCACCTTGCAATTAATCGTGGTATAATAACAGAGTATTGGAATTTCCTTACAATAATAATCGTGGTATGTTATCATTGGTATAATAACATAGTATGAACCTTCCTAGAGCTTGCAAATGTCCTTCATTGCCAAGATAGAAACCCTTCCGCAGCCATTAACCTATATAGTAGGATGATCAAACATGTCACGTATTCCAAAAGAAAAGCATGCCAAACACTCATAACCTAAGAATCGAATTCTAAACGTTTCATGAATCAAGTGTGTTCAATTTTTCCAATTGTCACACCTTGTCGATGGTACCATGCTTTCTACAACAAATTCATGGAGAAATTTTTATACCAAGTAGAATGCATTTAACATCATACCCTGTACCTATAGTAAGAAGTAATCAAGAACTGAAGGCCACATCATGATGTGACTAAACATGCATGCGGAGTCACTTTTAATTGGTAACTCACTTCTGCGTCTATGAAGAAATCCAGGTGGTATAGGTGTACCTGTGAATCAGTACAGAATGTTGTTAGCTTTAGCTAAGTAAGCAGCATGCCAACCATAAGCACTCCTCTAACTAGCAGAAAGAATTTCACGAGTCAGAGTTTAAGCTAGTTTAACATGCGAATGTAATATTTATTTTCAATGTGTGGTCACTTAGATCCGATTGATGTTTATTTCACCGTAAGGAAAGAATAACAAAAAGGGAAGAAAAGTTTTTTTTTTATGGAGATTTTACAAAACCTATGCTGATTTGAAATGAACAGAAAAATAATTTCAGGTAGGAGACCATGTTTTCATAAAGGTAAAGCCCAAGAAAAGTTCTTTGAAGCTTGGGAGTTGTGCTAAATTAGCACCAAGGTATTGTGGACCATTTGAAATCCTATCAAGGATAGGAGATGTTGCATATCAATTGGCATTGCCATACAATTTAAAAATCCACAATGTCTTTCATGTTTTTGTTTTAAAGAAGTATGTGCCCGATGCTACTCATGTGCTGAAATGGAATGATATACAGGTGGAACCCAAAGGAGATTTTCAGGTGGAACTGGACTATATTCTAGACCGGAGGGAAATTATGCTTCGGAATCGCATCATAGGGCAGGTAAAGGTGCAATGGAAGCACCTTAGCCCTGATAAAGCTACTTGGGAATTGGAAACTAATATGCGGGAAACATATCCAGTTCTATTCCATGAGGAACTTGATGATGAATAAGCAACATCGAGGATGATGTTGAGATTAAGAGGGGGTGTTTGTAACATAACCTTTAAGCTGGAAAACATTTTGTGTTTAGAAACATTATGATAACTTTTATTGTAAAGTTTATATTGGACAGGTCTCCAAGGATGACTGTAATTTGCACAATATATTATTATTTAATAAATAAAATAGGAGACAAACACCTAAGAGGGCTGTTGAAAGACTGGTTACTGATCCACTAGGTGGAATGGAATCTGGGGTAGAAGGCAATGGACAAGTGGCAGCATCATGATGCAACCAACTAGCTGTTGGTATGGGACAACTCCCTTGAAATGTTGTCATAGTGCCCTGAAAGATGGGACTGGAGCTTGAGGCTCATTTATTCTAAACTGACCACTAAAAGACCTAGGAAGTCTATATAATAGCCATCAAATTGTGAATTGAGGTTCATCACTTTTTTTGATGAGGAAATTTACCTTGGGGTTTTGCTGTGTTTGCACCCAAGAGATTTGATGAGGGGATATGTTGTTGTTGATCATGTTGTGAGTCTGCCAAAATATTATTGAGTTCAAGAGTTTGATGCTGAGTGGAGAAGGCATTTGTTTCAAGAGGTTGATACCGAGTGGAGAAGGTATTTTTGAGTGCCTTGATTCTACACAGATTCCACCCACTTACTGGATCAGTAAGCATGCTCAGGGGTTCATTAGAAGTCAGCAGCTGAGTTGCTACTTCTGAAGCACGTTGGGAGGAACAGGCCTCCTTGGGTGTTTGACAGCCCTATCGTCAGTTACAGGTTCTATTGTCTAGTACAGAAACTAATTAAAAATAGATAAGTCTGATAGGCAATAACCAAGTGATTGGAAAGATTTAATTTAATATAATTTTCTTCAAAGTTTCTATTTCCTATTAAATTATTGACTCTAATTATATTCTGTTCTAATAGTTTATACACAATAATTCTGTTTATAAATATCATTGTTTTCAATTAATTATATTCTATTCTAACAGTATAGGATTTATTTATCCATACTCAGTAGTTAAGATATTTTTGGTTTACATTAGGATAAATAAAAAATTATTTTTAAAATATAGCAGAATGATATTCTTCTACAGACATCAAGAATTTTCTTTTATGTCATGCTCACATTCCTACATTTATTTATATCATATTCACACCGTGAAGATAAAAACATTTGTTATTCATTTCCAAAAACTATAAACAGAGTTATCAATCCCTAGTTGCAGTAAACATTTCATTTTCCACATCATTACTATAGATCAAATAGATAGATTTAAAACATCATCTCCAAGGTTTAAAAGAATACATAACTGTAGGGAAAAGTCAAACAGAACATACTTATCAACAACCATCATCACTCCATACATTCTAAACTTATCTAAACCCTAAATCTTGGCGGGTTCATATATATACTACTTAAACATAAACACAGTCGAAATGGAGGCGTTGGCCTAAACCTAATACATATTTACAACTCCATCGATTTATTAAACAATAGCAGTGCTTTTATTTCACACATACTCACATACGACTTACCTTTTTTAGAAATATCCATAAACCTACAGTACAAAACGAAGCACGATAGCAAAGGCATTGTTATAACCTAGCTTACACAAATATTGCAAATACATACAAACTGTCTTAAATACAATTTATTTCTATCGACGAGTAACCAGTTTCATACACGGGCTAAGCCCCAAAAAGTACCAACACAAAACAGTTACGGCCATTTAAAGTTTGGCAAAATATAGTGTATTATAATATCAACGGAGTCTAAAAGACTCTCTTAAAAACAAAGGACGTGCCAAGTTCGAAACACAGAACTAAACTCTAAAGCCATTCTTTTACATCGACAATGAGCTACAGGATATATACATGGGTCAAGTCCAATATTCACAAACCCTAATAACAAAACTCTCTGAGTTTTTAAACAGAACATACAGCACTTTTAGATAGATGGCCATCATCTTCTACACAGGGTTTCCAAGGCAAACACCGAAGGCTTATCGGTTGGTATAGCTAAATTCCAACTTCCAACACCCAGAATGTCGAAGCCATTACACATTGAACCTGCAAGAGCATTACGAGAGTGGTTAAAAAATGTATCAAGAAGGAAGGGTCAACGTATTCAAAATAGGATAACTATTGGTATCATCGTATGCACATAATAGTGATAAAAACCAAAAACATTACCCTTAGGTTATGGCTGAGATGGCAATAAACACCAAGACTTTTCATCTACAACAAAGAACCTTACTTCGTCAATTGCTGGTATAGCCGAAGGCACTACAAGAAACCCTTCACCATTTAACTCAATAGCACAGAGCTTGGAGGGTTATTTCTTTTCAAAACCCAAGCTCAAGCTAAACAAACCCTCAAACAAGTCGAGTATCGAATCCCCCTAAAAGACCATTCTTAAGACTGATAACAGAAAACATTCAGCATTGTATAAACCAGAAGGAGCTCGACTCTCTCTCTTAAAAGGAAATACAGAGGTTACGAGTTCAAGTCTCATGGACTAATCCTCCACAAACAGAAAACAACCTAGCTAAAATTCCTCATCCTATAGGCTGTTCAGAACCACCATTATCAAAGACTTGTATACAATAAACTCTTTAAACACAACCAAGATAGGTTAAACCTAATCATTGAAACCCTCACAAAGATCGACAGTGGAGATCTCTGGTGAGTGTTACGAGATTTCAAAACTGTCTATCACATTTAATTGATACATCATTGCAATTTATGTGTTAAAGCCACGATGGAGCTAGGTTGGAACCAACTCATCAACAAATGAAAACACAGGTCTACACTCCAACGCGTTATTGGCTAGAATCACGGTGGTAGCACATGATCAAGCACTCAAGTAGAGCCACATGGAAACTCCAATAACTTAGCAGCGGCGTGCATTCAATGCTCGGGTTACGTTCACAGCTGCCAACCTGTGATACATATCAACATTCACATCACAATAAATCAATACTTTTGATTTGCATTAATATGGTCGAAAGCTTACACCTTGTTACACACGTTTGCTCATAGTTATGTCGATAGTCCATAGTTCTCATAGACACGTATAATATATATAGTTGCATAGATTTCCATTATCATATTGTGTGCATATTATCATAGATTTCCATTATCATATAGTATCGCAATGTGTGCATATTATCAAATGGGTATTATAGCACTCCATTACATTCGTATTGTCACCCAACTTTATAAAACAAACAATTTATATTGTTTGCATATAGATATTTGAATTTGCATATAATTCATATAATTTTTATAATAGTTAGTAAGAATAATTATAGTATCGCATAAGTATCACATAAGGTAATACCATGCACACCACCCACATTACATACATGCGACAGTGAGTAAAATTGCAACAAAATTTATTTGCAAAGATGAGATATCAATCCTATAACATTTTACACAGTCCACAGGGTTAAACTTGGTGAACGGACTTAGAAATACACTTACATGATATTGTAGTTTGCAAGAAGAACATTTCAACCAAAACTATTAATACAAGTTATAGACCCTAAACCAGTTAACAAATAGCTGTACATGGAATTTCCACAGATTACCATGAAGTCAGAAGGTAGACGTTTACATACAGTCAACATGGATGGAAACCAAAGTAAATCTGGGTACAACACTGCGACACGAACATGATAGATCTTCTCAGATAAACTGTTGAATATTTGTCATAAATTAATCTCTTACGTGTAAATCTGTCACAAGTATGAATTCATATGCTTTAGCACGAATGCTAAGTAAGCCTCGAGGCATCCATAGGACCCCTTCATCAATCAAACAAAAGTACATTAGTCAAACAATAAATTCAACAAATATAAACATCAGTAAATATGGATAACTTCAAGACTTAAGCAGAATTATGTTCGTCACAATATCTTATTTAATAAACCAGCATGACATTTAATACAACAAGTTAACATTTCATGTATTGTTCTATTTCCGCAATCATTAAATTAAGCAATAAATGTTATGTAGAAAAGTTTTAAATTTTTACAATTTTCCGAGATGTTACATGTGGTATAAGAGCACAAGTTCAAACTCTAGGCCTGAATGAGGCTCATGCGCGCAAACAGAAAAATAAATCAGAAAGTTTAGGTTACTAACTTTTGCATTTTAATTTTATTTTTGCGTAGAACAAATTTAATTTTAATTGCAGGTATGGAAATACCAGAGGAATCAGCAGAGGACAAATCTCCTCATAATGAACGAATTAATCATAATAACACTGAAGGAATTTATGTTGAGTTAAACAACCAGTATTCTAAAATTTTACGCACTGTGCAGGATTTAAAATATAAGTTAAAAGCTGTTAAAGAAGAAAATAAACAAATCCTAAAGGCATAGGAAGAGTTATAGCAGAATTTAAAAGGAAACTGTCACAGTGAAGAAAGAGGCAGAAAATCAGAATATAGAGCTGGTTCTTAAATAATGTCCCACCAACATAAGCGTAAGAAAACAAGGAACGATAAAAGGAATAGTTACTCATATTCTAAGTCTGATTCAAGTAATAATGATGTAAATTATGACAGTAGCAACAATGAGTGCTGCTCTAAAAAGAGAAAACATAAGCATCATGAATAGATTACCAGTGAATTTAGAAAGATTAAGCCACCTACTTTTAATGGCGAAAGTGAGAAGGGTGAGACAACAGAAGCTTGGCTATCAGGGATGAAAAAGTATTTTAATATTTATGACTACTCTTCTCAACTGAAAGCCAAGATGGCTATTTACAATCTGACCGGAAAGGAAGATATCTCGTGGCAGGATCTTAAAAGAATCAAGAGTATAAAAGAAAAAGAAGTAACTTGGACTATGCTTAAAAGTTTGTTTAAAAAGAAGTTCTTGTCTGAACAGTATTTTGAGGATAAATCGAAGGAGTTTTACAACTTAAAGTTGGGTACAATGAACATGAAAGAACTTTGCAGCAAGTTTCTTAGCTTGCTGAGGTATGTACCCTACATGGTTGAGGAAAAGCCTAAAGTGCAAAGGTTTCTCAGTTGTTTACCGTTTAATATAAAATATCGTATTGAGTATGATAATCCTTCCACTTTGGAAGAGGCCATGAGGAAGGCAAATTTTTGTTTTGACCAAAACAGAAAAAGAGAACAACTGGCTGGTATAGCAGTAAAACTAATCAGCATGACTATAAAAAGAAGAACTTTAATCAAAATGCTGGAGGTTTTAAGAAAAACTTTAATAACAGAAATTTTCCTAATAATTATCGGAATAATACATCTCAGAACACTACTGCTGCAAGGAATGTACCTAATAATCACAACAATAATAATAACAACAATAAAAACAAGTACACTGAGTAGAAAGGACTCATAAAGTTCTATGAATGTGGTGGGCCACACAAGAGAGCAGATTGCCCACACAACAAGAGGACAACCAACAACATACATACTATGCAAGTAGAACCTATAGTTGGAGATATCGCAAGAGAAATGCCCAGGATAAATGCATCATTGGCGAACTGTCAAGCGGACCATCAAACATCCATGGTTGAAATTGAAGGTATGATACAAAACTAGTCTATTTCTATTTTGATAGATCCTGGTGCAAATTTAGGTTATATTTTACCTACTTTAGTAAACTGTTGCAAGCTAAAAACAGAAAAATTCGATAATACATGGTTAGTTCAACTTGCAACAGGAACTAAAAGAAAGGTTACAGATTTTGTTCAGAAACAGTAAAAGGAATTCATTGGCAGATTTCAGTAAGGCAGATTTCTGCCTTACAAGTGAAGAGAACTGCTAGAAAGGGTTGTAAATTGTTTCCTGTTAATGTTGTTAATGATGAATGTACGTCTAAAGAAGACAAGTTAAAACTAGAGGATATTCTCATCCTTAGGGACTTTTCTGATGTATTCCTAGAAGAAATTCCAGGATTACCTCCGAAAAGAGAACTTGACTTCACCATTGAGTTAGTACCTGGTGCAGTACCAAACTCAAAGGCCCCCTATAGGATGAATATTCTAGAGTTAAATGAGTTAAAGTCTTAGCTGAAAGAATTAATAGATAAAAACTACATATGGCCCAGTGTGTTCCCTTTGGGAGCACCAGTAATATTTATTAAAAGAAGGACAATACTATGCATTTGTGCATTGACTACCGTCAGCTTAATAAAATGACAATTAAGAACTAGTATCCCTTACCCCGCATAGATGATCTATTTGATCAAGTACATGGAGCAGAGATATTCAAAGCTGCATTCAAAACGCATTATGGACACTACGAGTTCATAGTTATGCCTTTTGGGCTAACAAATGCACCGGCAGTGTTCATGTGTTTAATGAACAACATTCTGCATAAATATTTGGATAAGTTTTTAGTGGTATTCATTCATGATATCCTTGTTTATTCAAATACTAAAGAAGATCATGATGAACATTTAAAAATCATTTTACAAGTTCTTGGAGATCACCAGCTTTACGCTAAGTTCAGTAAGTATGATTTCTATAAAGACAAAATTCAGTGTTTGGGTCATATAATTTCAAAAGATGGTATTTCTATTGATCCTGATAAAATAAAAGCAATAAATGATTGGTTTGTCCCAAAAGATGTAGCTGATGTATGGTCATTCATGGGGATAACGGGGTATTATAGAAATTTTATTGAAGGGTTCTCTAGAATTGCTAATCCCATCACTTCTTTGCAGAAGAAAGGGAAGAAATTCATATGGGATCAAAAGTGTCAAGAGAGCTTTAATAAGTTGAAAGAATTGTTAACTACTGCACCCATCTTAAAAATTGCATATCCTAATAAGGATTTCATCGTATGCACTAATGCATGCAACGAAGGACTTGGAGGGGTCTTAAGTCAAGAGGGTCATGCAATTGCTTTTGAGTCAAGGAAGTTAAAAATACATGAAAAGAATTATGCAACGTATGATCTTGAATTCGCAGTTGTGATACATGCTTTAAAAATGTGGCGCCATCACTTTATCGGAAGAAAATTCATCTTAATGACTGATAATAAGGGCCTAAAGTATCTTTTGGATCAAACAAATCTTAACGCAAGGCAAGCTAGGTGGTTAGCTTTCCTTAGGGAGTACGATTTTGAGATCCAACACATTATTGGAAAGGAAAATAAGGTTGGTGATGCACTGAGTAGAAATGCTAGATTAAGTTTTGTGGCAGCAATCAGTACTTTTAAAACTGATCTGAAAAATCAGATCGAGGAAGGAATCAAGCAAGATGAAAATTACCAAAAGTTACATGATAAAGTGGCTGAAAATTCATCTGAAAATGTTATAACCGATTTCAGTATTGATGAAAAAGGCTTCTTAACTTACAAGAACAGATTTCAGTATTAATGAAAAAGGCTTCCATGAGAGCTTCTGTAGCCCTGTAGATTTTATATCTCCATGCCTACATGCAAAATCACCAATGTGCGATCAATTACTAATAGAGTCATGCAGGACTACAGTACCACCTCTTGAATCGCCTCGCTTTGCCGATTTCTCTCTTGGCTCACCTGGAATCAAAATCCCGTGTCTTGTGGAAAGCGAGTCATCTAAAGAAAAATTGTTGAATGATGAAAATCATATAATAATCGACTTTTCAAATGCAAACGATAGTTCTGATGTTGTCGATCAAGGAGCTTATGGTAGTTATGAGGTAGGAATTAGTATCCTAGAAAAATACGGGAGCTTGTATGAGAATACTACCCATCAGTCTTGCCAGCTACTTGATCCCATCTACCAGTTTAGCTGGCATGCTGGCAAGTTTAGCGAGATTCAATCTGAGGATGATTGCAAGACGAGGTTAAATTTGAGCTATAATGTAAACCTGGGTGGCTCAGCATATATTGATAGTAATAGCATGTGTGAGACCTATCATTTTCCTTTTATCGAAGAGCCAGTCAAGGCAAATCCAATCCCTACATTATTAGGACGAAGGGAAGAAAATGGATTGTTTGAAACTGATTACTACAAGGGTGGAATTATAGGACAAGTTACAGCATGGGCACATGACGATATATACAATACCAATAATGTCGACCCTTCTGATTTGAATCACATCTATTTTTCGTAGATCGTGCAATCAGTACTTATTGGGCTTGTATTGACATGTTTTCTTACTTGTACAATAAGGGTGTACCTGCTAATGACATTTGCTTTGCAGAATGAGCAATGGTTAAGTGGTGCAAAGGATTGTAATGGTATTATAAATATTTATAATACAAGACTGCATGCATAATGGTATTGTAAATCTCTTTCAAGACTCCATGCATAATGGTATTATAAATCTCTTTCAAGACTCTATGCATATTCTTATTATTGTATAAGGCCTCAAAATCTGTAAAATCTAGTCATTAATAAAGCTGAGTATTATTTAAGTTTTTTTTTTTAAAAGTATTATATGTTGGAATTTGGGTTGAACATTAATTATATTGTTTCTAAATTACATGAGGATGAGAGAGATTTACTATCAAAATTGATTTTATGGAAATAAACAATTAAAAAAAAAACTTATGGTTAACTTAATATATCAACATGATTATCCAAAATATTAATATATGTCATATCTTTATAAAATTCAACACAATCTTAATATAGGCCATGTCTTTAGAGAATTCAACACAATTGTTGATGGTTAATCTAAAATACTCTCACTACTACTGATTTTGTATATTTCTGATCTTAGTCTTCTTGTTTGATGATTAACTCTGATATCTCAAATTTTGAAAGTTAACTTTTATTTTTTGTTTGAAGGAAATCTCCAGTTAAACTGTAAATTTTTTATGAGAAGAGGGAGGTAGATTTTAGTTAAACTGTATTTTGTTATGAGAAGACGGAGGTAGCTTTTAGTTCACCTTGTCATGGCAAGTATGTTTTTATATAGCTGATGACAGAGTTTGATGTGAAAGTGGAATTAATTTTATTTTGTTTTTTTTTATTTAATAAAATATCAAGGAATAAGGTTGTTTTCTGCTTGTAAAAGAAATTGATAATTGATGTATAAATAACCCTTAGTTGATGCATGGATAAGGGATTTCTTGATAGATATCCCATTTAACTAGAAAAAAAAGCTAATAATAATATGTACTTGAAACATACACAACCATTATAAAAAGTTAAATAACTATACTAATTTAAATTTATTTAATTACTTTAGAATAACATGTCACAGACTTGGTCTTATTCCCTAACTTTTAGTAACAACAAAGCAACATTGTAAACCAATTAATTTAATTGCTTGATAATATCATGTCGTAGTCTAATGCTTCCTTGCCTTTCGGTAACGGCAAAGAGACATTATAAAGAATTTATTTAATTGCTTCGGTTTATTTCTGGATAATGAATCATGCCATGATTGCTAAACGAAGCAATGAAATATGCTCGTCATATGTTTCTTTCCTGTAAAGATTCCAAGTTATTGCGAATAGACCCACAACGTGCAGTACTATAACAAGAAACTTTTGTGATATATATATATATATATATATAATAAAATATTTTTCTATTTCTTCCCCGAAATAGAAGGAGAGCCTATTCACACCCATGAGTCGTGACCCGTCTGGCTCTTGTGCTTTGTTCACCTCATTGAATCTCTTCTGCATCAATCTCACACTGTCGACAGCACAGTAAGTTTCTTTCCTGCAACGATTCCCAATTATTTCAGATAGACCCGGTATGTGCAGTACTTGCAACTAAAAAAATTCCACAAACAAATATTTATCATTAAAACTTTTCCCTTTTCTTTCCTCACAGACAGAAGCAAGGCCAAGTGAGAATTGGCCGGCAATGTTGAAATTTCATTCTATCTCAATTCCTTGAGACTAAGTTTTTTGAAGTTTTGAAGTTTCATTTTTCCCGTTATATAAAGCTTTGTTTAAAAAGTTACCCCTCAACCATATTAAAAAAAATGTATTAAAAAAATTAATTACTAATAAAAATGTAGTAATGAAAACATTTATTGTATTTTTTATAATATACTTTAGAAAATGGAAATCTAAAAAAGTTACTTGGCCTATCAAGAGTGACAAAACTACTAAAAGTGACACACACAAACATTATGCAATATACCAAAACATGACATCCACAAACATTATGCAATATACTGAAATTTATAGTGTGCAACATACCAAACACTAAATTTAAGAGGCGAGTATAATTGAAAAGATAAATATAATATTCCTTGGATGGAAGTTTTTTATAAAAAAAACACATTTGAATTCTTGAACAAGGTTGTAATAGGAGGTTTGTACATTTGGAAAACCAATGTTGAATGAAATTCTTTAGAGAAGTGGAATTGTCTATGTATTAAATTTAAGTTGAACTTTGATGTGCATTCGTTCAAACTAAAATGTGTTTAGAATTTTTGATACATATAATTATCTTTTTATAAAAATGGATATTCATTCAAACTAAAATGTATTTAGAATTTTTAATACATATAATTATCTTTTTATAAAAATGGATATTGTAATTTGATATAGGGCGGGCGCACGAAGATGCTCCCCAAATTTGTTGCAATAGGGCCGTGCTAGCAGAGAAAACAAATAGCGCGACCGCACCTAAGGAGACATGCATGTGCCTCTAGGTTCAATACCGAACCAAGGTGCCTGTGCGTTGATGGCGCCTGCGCATTGCTGACGTATACGCGCAGAGGAGACGCGCACACGCCCCTGTTAAAAAAAAAAAAATAGTGTACAATTTCCATATTTTTCATTTGGTCGGCTGAGCGCGTCCTCTTCCTCCACGTACACGTCCATTCAACTACCAATGGCGTCCAAATCCACTCCAAATATACCCAACAATAGCCACAAACTTGTCACCACTTCGATTAATAGGTAAATATCACACTTTTTTTCAATTTTATTCATTATTTGTGTCAATTTATGTTCTTTTTTTGTTTAGGTAATTGTAAATAATTCCCAAATTTTGAAAACAATGAACCAATTTTCAACTGCAGATTGCAACTGAGACAATGAGTGAACAAGATGTTAACCCCGAGTCTGGTGGAACATAAGAAAACTTGAACCTTGTACCCAATGCCGAACAAAACAAAAACCCACAAATTAATTTTGAACAAGATGACCTTAACCACTATGTAAATAAAATGCGAGTGCACACTCACGAACTTAGAAACTCTGGTGAACCATCTTGATTGTCTCTTTCCATGTCAATTGAGAACTCAATCGACTCCCTCATACATGCACACCAGCAATTGACAAACATGACTCAATTTAGAGCTAGGATGCTGGAGTACTACTCCACGGGCATCTCCAAGGAAGCAATAAAAGATTTGAACATTACAAAAGCCCAATTATATAGTATGTTCATCAAGCCAAAAAAAGGCCAACCACCGAACATTACAAAGCCACGTGCCTGCATGAATTGGTGTCATTACCAACCGTGGAGGGATAATTGGATGAAGAGGTAGTTCATGGTGTACGATAAACCTGCCTGCAATAATAGGGAGGTTCCGAAGTACTTCCTTTGCCAACTGTGGGCTGAGTTTTGCCTCGGTTTACATGTCAACTATTTTGACATAACCGAGTTGCAAGGTGTTGGGCGTGGCTCTACCCAAAATTGACCTGCTGCCAGGAGGAACCCACTGAGAGGGCCACCAGCTTCGAGGGGAGACCCCAACCCCTCTCCCCAACCACCTCAGTTTCCCCATAAGATTGATCAGATCGAGGTGGCAATGAGGAATGTTGCACGTGGTCTCCTCAGACACACCTCCTTTGTAGCAGCGACTACAGTGGAGAGGTCGGGTGACCTTGAAAGAGATCCAGGTGCAGGGCCTTCACAACAAGGCCAGGATAGACCCATGACCGATGGTAGCCATGCTATACATTCCAATTCGACGGGGACAATGCCACATCTTTATCCCCATTGTGGGCAGACTTGCCCTGGCCCGATCGAGGGTTTTTATATGGATCAGGTCAGCAATTTTTTTAATGTGTTTTCAATCATCACTTTATAACTTGTAAAGTATCTTTAAAGTATTTTTCTTTGACTTAAACTATTATTTCAATGTACAGTTATTCAGAGCTGAGACACCAACATGGGAGAACATAGGATCTCCCAATCTGGATGCAGCAATGGCAGCTGCAACTGAAATTGCGGCATCCCACATGGAGGTATTTTTAGTAGCTGGTACAATACTATTATTAGTTATGTCATTTATATTACTCAAGTATTTATATTTATGACATACACGTTGATAGTTCGTACAATGTTTTTGAATATCTTGATTGCCTAAATAATGACTTGTTTAACATGTCCATAACATGCATGCATTTTGGTGTCCACACGTGTTCCCTGACTACAGTGATCAACCATCCCCGCCAGGGATTGGTAGATCACCACATACACAGGTAAAATGTGTAGTTATAAGCACACTTTTAATTTGAATTATTGTGACTTACTATGGTTTAATTTATTGTTTGTTTACTAAATTGTGATATTAAAAATGTATATGCATGTGCCACCAATAGCTACAGCTCCCCATTTTAGTCCTATGTATCCACCCTCTCCCATGAGTCCCCCCCATCGCTTCCATCTAGACTCCTCCCTATGCCCACCCCCTCCCTTCCATCCAGCGTCCTCTCTCAAGCCATACTCCCCCTTCCATCCATCCCCCCCCACTCAACCATGCCCCCACGTCCATACATCCTCCCCAATTTATCCACACCCCCCCTGTCTATCCATCCTCCCCCTTTAATCCATGCCCCCCCTTCCTTCTAGCTTCCCCTCTTTGTCCACAACCTCCCTTCCGTCCATCCTCCTCCCTCTATGTAGGACTTCCCTCCCATGCACCATCCCTCAACATCCCCCCTAGCCCTTTTGGTTCGTTACCCTCTATCATACAACCATTAGGGGTTCATCGTCCATGACGTCCTCCTTTACCCCATACCACCATTTCTTCTCCCACCATATCATCCCCACTTCCTGCCACTATTGTGGCATCTACCCTTCCAGTATCCTCATCTGTATCTCCAGTCGTTGCACCTGTAGTGGCTACCACTACATCTACGCCCCCCCCCCCCCCCATCACTGCATCGAAGGTGGTTGTCTGGCCATCTGCGCCACCTACTAGCCCAGAAGCCCAGCCATGTCCATCGTCGGAGGTGTACATGGTGAGAATCAAACAAATTTATAAAAATATTTTGATGCATTAACACAATTTAATTTAAGCAATTATTACTTTTCAATGAAATGATTGTTGTAAATGTTGTAGGATGGAATTGCGGAGAGGCTCTGCAGATCTAGGACAACTGTCCAATGTTTCTCAGTCACATCGGAGGTGATTTATTTAAGATTCAAATTCTACATTTGTTTTATAAATGTGGTAAATGTTGCAAATGCTATAAAATGATGGTATCTTATATCATTTGTTCTAGATCCCGGAGAGACGGTCTACTCCTAGACGGAGAAAGACCCGAGGTACCGGTAGCTCGAAGAGTAGGAATATCGACTTTGGAGATGTGCCTGGGAGTGACAAGGGTGGTCACAATGCTTGACACACCATGTGTTATCTACATTAGCCACAATGTGGCATTTTTTTGCACCTGTTTTGATGTACTTTGTATCTACGGCACGAGTTGCCATGTATTTTGGATCTACGGCATGAGTTGTCACATTTTGTTTAGGGCACGACTTGCCACTATACATACATTGGGAACCATGTTCCACTATTTGCCAGAAATTGTATATGTTTGGATGAGTTTTGCAGCCTCGATGTACATGGACTTTCAGTTATGTGATTTATATATCTCATTGTCTAATCTCGTTGTCTCATGTTGTGTGTATCAGGATGTGATGTTGTCTAAATTTTGGTTTTACCTAGATCTTAAAAGAGAAGTTGGATATCATTGTCTGTGTATGTGTGTGTGTGTGTATTGTATATCTATGCAATTGAAAATAGTAGAAAATGGACATGCATGTCCAAAATTCCTCACTAATGAGAAAATGGGACAAAATAGGCATATTTTTGGATAGGATTGAATCCAATACTTGTAAACAAAAATAAATCATACACTATTTCAAAATACACATAAACGAAGCCTAGTGCATACGCATGTGTGTGAAAACATGACAAATACAATATTTTTCAGTCCATATAAAGAATCAATGTCAATGGATATACTAGAGTGTTGTTATTGACAAACTTATCATATGTGTTAGTCGAATATATATATTTTTGGTTTTTTCTTAACATAAATTAGTCAATATCAAATAAATGATTGTCGTATAGGAGAGTGGAAAATATTAATATTTTTCGCATACATGCGCCTGTAAAAATAGTACATTGTTTGCTAATTTAATACATTACAATTATAATTGTGTTATGAAATCATGATCATGTCTTTGATTACTCCTTTGCATCCAAGCGTAAGTGTTGCAGTGCATTAAATGACATGACATTTTTTAGGTACCCCTATATCATGTATATTTGACATTTGTTTTAAAAATCCTTGTTTTAGGCTTAAAATTTCAATGAATGACATTTGCCTATGTTCAACTATTTTATTAGAGAACTTGCTTAGATTGTACATGATTCCTTAACTTGTTTTTGATACATTAGTCATCTAGTAATATGTCTATGATTCTTTGAATCCATCAAAAGCATGCTAAACTTGGTTGTGGAAGACCAATTTTTATAGTATTACTTATCCATGCCTAAATTGTCTCTATAAACTATCCTCATTGAGGTGCAATAATTTTGGATGTGTAGCTTTATAATTAAGAAACACTCAACCCTTTTTTCTTTTGCACTTGCAAATGTTCAATAATTGCTAGGAATGATTGAAATGTTTTTCCACAATACATTCAAAAAGATATGCATAGTATATGATTCACTGTAGGGTTGTTGGTGGATTGTTAGTACATGATCGTTCAACTTGTTTTTGATAAATTTAACTACTTGAGAATATGTTTGTGATTGTTTCAACGAATCAAAAGCATGCTAAAATCGGTTGTGGAACCACTTTTATAACTTATCCACACCTGAATAGTCTACATAAACTTACCTTTATTCAAGTGCAATGGTGATGGATATGTAGTGTATACTACATGCTTGATTACTGGTTGATTTATGTGATTTTATCCACAATGAAGGCCATTGTTGACAACTTGCAAAGTATCTTGGGATTACTTATAGAATATCTACATGGTTGTTGATGGACAATATTTCGTAGTTTAGAGCATACTTGTTTCTAACCTTCAAAATACATTATTTGACTTCTTTGATATCACAAGTTGATCTTTCCCTTTCTTAAGTAAACCTTGTGAGGAAATTGAAGGGACACTTCCCCATATTAAAGGATTGCATTTTTAGTAAACATATCAACATAAATTTGCATGCATCACTTGGGAGGATTTGAACTGAGCATGTGTTGGAACATAATTAGTGAAATGGCCATAAAAAATGGCTACAAATCATTGAGTTATCCCATTGGGATACACAAATTGATCTTAAACCTGTCCAAACAATTGAGGAGTTAAGTCTAAGAATTTTGAGATAGACACTCTACACTTTCTCGATAGATCTTAGCATGAAAGAGATTGGGGGTTAAGATGAATTTTTGCAAGTAAAGTTGATTAAAGGATTGAAATTTTTTTCCAAGTCATTGTAGACATTCAGAATCTAATATGGAAGTTTTATTTCCAACAAATGGATCCCAGGGACTCTCACTTCATACAACACAAACCATTATAGTAGTTTTCCAAACATGGTTCATCAAAGAAATTGCCATCAATAGTTATATACTGCCTCTGAAAACAACTAACCATTTTTTCAGTTTTTCAAGGATGGTAAGGTGTTTTGTGTATTTAGTGAGAATAATGTTTTTTTCCCAAATTCATCATCATACATCATTTGGATATGGTCATCTCATTTAACCTCTATAGAGCACTAGCTTTTTTCTCTATATCATATACACAATGTTTATACCCACCCTCGCCCCCATCAATGGTTATTCTTACCATGTTCATGTGATGCCACAATTAGTTGATGTTGGTCATGGTTCAATTATGCAACTTTGGGACTGTGAATATGGTTATTACAACTATGATTGTGTGGCATTTGATAAAAAAATTCTCCCCATGATGATTATGATCACTGCATCTAATATCATCATCACCATCTTCATCATCATCACCATCTTCGTCATCGTGGTCATCTCTAGGTCCCTCATCACCATCTCCATCATCATCACCATCTTCATCATCATCATCATCATCATCTTCATTACCATTGCCATCATCATCAACGCCTTCACCATCATCACCATCTTCATCATCATTTTCATCTCTAGGTCCCTCATCACCGTCACCACCATCATCACCATCTCCATCTTATTCATCACCATCTCCATCACCATCACCATCATCATCAACGCCTTCATCATTATCACCATCTTCATCATCATTTTCATCTCTAGATTCCTCATCACCGTCACCACCATCATCACCATCTCCATCATCATCATCATCATCATCATCATCATCATCATCATCATCTTCATCATCACCAACATCTCCATCATCATCATCATCATCCTCATCATCAACATCTTCATCACCATCGCCATCATCATCAATGCCTTCATCATCATCACCATCTTCATCATCATTGTCATCTCTAGGTCCCTCATCACCATCGCCACCATCATCACCATCTCCATCATCTTCATCACCATCTCCATCACCATTGCCATCATCATCAATGCCTTCATCATAATCACCATCTTCATCATCATTGTCATCTCTAGGTTCCATCATCATTGTCATCTCTAGGTCCCTCAACATCATCGCCACCATCATCACCATCTCCATCATCTTCAACATCTTCATCATCATCAACATCATCATCATCTTCATCATCACCAACATCTCCATCATCATCTTCATCATCATCATCATCATATTCATCACCATCGCCATCATCATCAACGCCTTCATCATGATCACCATCTTCATCACCATCACCATCTTCGTCATCATTATCATCTCTAGGTCCCTCATCACTGTCGCCACCATCAACACCATCTCCATCATCTTCATCACCATCTCCAACACCATTGCCATCATCATCAACACCTTCATCATCATCACCATCTTCATCATCATTTTCATCTCTAGATTCCATCATCATTGTCATCTCTAGGTCCCTCATCACCATCACCAACACCATCATCATCAACGTCTTCATCATCATCACCATCTTCATCATCATCATCAACTCTAACTCTAACCCTAATTCAATTTCCTTCTATAACTCTAGCCCTAACCCTCACCCAAACCTCGACACTAAACCATCTCCTTCATCACCACCATCACCATCACCAACGCCATAACCATCATCATCATCATCACCATCTTCATCATCATCATTAACTCTAACTCTAACCCTAACTCAATTTCCTTCTATAACTCCATCCCTAACCCTCACCCAAACCCTAACACTAAACCATCTTCTTTACCATCACCAACACCATCACCATCACCATCACCATCACCATCATCATCAACGTCTTCGTCAGCATCACCATATTCGGCATCATCATTAACTCTAACTCTAACTGACGGAATCCAAGTCCGCTCATCGGTTTGGGTTCCGTGGCCATGGAGCAAATGCCCAAAGTGTCCCTCAATGGCCCCAGGGTGCCCGACTAGGAGGCCCATAGAACCCGAACCATGGCTCAGTTCATGAATCCGTCGACTCCAGTGGGTCCGGGACACCGGGTTTCAGCTAGGGCCCCCCCCAAAGCATGCCTTGAAGGCCCGAAAGCAGTGCCAATGGGCCATCTCCGGAGCTAGGGTTTTGCTCAGTGATGGCCATTCCAAATTCCCTAAAGGGTTGCATTTCTCATCCCAGAGGCCCCCGGGCATGTGTGGCCACCGTGGATAGGTCCACTATGGCCATGTGGACCTGTGGGAACCGACAGAATCCGATTCTGCTCACCAGTTTGGGTTTCGTGGCCGTGGAGCAAATGCCCAAAGTGTCCCTGAATGGCCCTAGGGTGCCCGACTAGGATGCCCATAGCACCCGAACCATGGATTAGTTCATGAATCCATTGACTCCAATGGGTCCAAGATGCCCAGTTTCAGCTAGGGGACCCCACACAGCATGCCTCGAAGGCCTCGAAGCGGTGCCAACGGGCCATCCCTAGAGCTAGAGTTTTGCTTATTGAAGGCAATTCCAAATTCGCTCAAGGGGGCCATTTCTCGTCCGGAGGCCCCCGGGCATGCATGGCCACCCCGGACAGGTCCACTATGGCCACATGGACCTATGGGAGGTGACGGAATCCAAGTCCGCTCGTTGGTTTGGGTTCCGTGGCTACGGAGCAAATGCCTAAAGTTTCCGTGAATGGCCCCGAGGTGCCCGACTAGGATTCCCGTAGCACCCGAACCGTGGCTTGGTTCGCGAATCCATTGATTCCGGTGGGTCTAAGGCACCGGGTTTCAGCTAGGGGACCCCACATAGTGTGCCTCGAAGGCCCGGAAGCGGTGCCAATGGGCCATCCCTGGAGCTAGGGTTTTGCCCAGCGAAGGCCATTCCAAATTCGCTCAAAGGGGCCATTTCTCGTCCGGAGGCCCCCGGGTGTGCATGGACACCATGGACAGGTCCACTATGGCCATGTGGACCCATGGAAGCTGATGGAATCTGATTTTTCTCACTGGTTTGGGTTCCATGGCCACGGAGCAAATGCCCAAAGTGTCCCTGAATGGCCCCAGGGTGCCCGACTAGGATGCCCATAGCACCAGAACTGTGGCTCGGTTCGTGAATCCGTTAACTCTGGTGGGTCCAAGATGCTGGGTTTCATCTAGGGGACCCCACACAGCGTGCCTTGAAGGCTCGGAAGTAGTGCTAATGGGCCATCCCTGGGGCTAGGGTTTTGCTTAGTGAAGGCCATTCCAAATTCGCTCAAGAGGGCCATTTCTCATCCGGAAGCCCCTGGGCGTGTGTGGCCACCATGGACAGGTCCACTATGGCCACATGGACCTATGTGAGCTGACAGAATCTGAGTCCGCTCACCGATTTGGGTTTCGTGGCCATGGAGCAAATGCCCGAAGTGTCCCTGAATGGCCCCGGGGTGCTCGAGTAGGATGCCCGTAGCACCCGAACCGTGGCTCAGTTCATGAATCCGTCGAATCAGGTGGGTCCAAGATGCCTGGTTTCAGCTAGGGGACCCCACACAGTGTGCCTCAAAGGCCCGAAAGCGGTGCTAATGGGCCATCCCCGAAAGCGGTGCCAATGGGCCATCACTGAGCAAAACCCTAGCTCCAGAGATGGCCCATTGGCACCATTTTCGAGCCTTCAAGGCATGCTTTGGGGGGTCCCCTAGCTAAAAACTAGTGTCCTAGACCCACCGGAGTCGACGAATTCGTGAACCGAGCCACGGTTCGGGTGTTGTGGGCATCCTAGTTGGGCACCCTAGGGCCATTCAAGGACACTTTGGGCATTTGCTCCATGGCCATGGAACCCAAACTGGCGATTAGACTCGGATTTCGTCAGCTCCCATAGGTCCACATTTCCATATTGGACCTATCCACAGTGTCCACGCATGCCCAAGAGCCTCCGGACGAGAAATGCCCCCCTTGAGCGAATTTGGAATGGCCTTCACTGAGAAAAACCCTAGCTCCAGGGATGGCCCATTAGCACCACTTCTGGGTCTTTGAGGCATGTTTTGTGGGGTCCCCTAGTTGAAACCCAGCATCCTAGACTCACCGGAGTCAACGGATTCACGAACTGAGCCACAGTTCAGGTGCTATGGGCATCCTATTCGGGCACCCCGGGGCCATTCAGAGACACTTTGGGCATTTGCATTGCGGCCACGGAACCCAAACCAACGAGCAGACTCGGATTCCATTGGCTCCCACAGGTCCACGTGGTGATGGTGGACCTATCCATGATGGCCACGCACGCTCGGGGGCCTCCGGACGAGAAATGGCCCCCTTGAGCGAATTTGGAATGGCCTTCACTGAGCAAACCCCTAACTCTGGGGATGGCCCATTGGCACCGCTTCCGGGCCTTTGAGGCACACTGTGTGGGGTCCCCTAGATGAAACCCCGGGGCCATTCTAGTGGTGATAACAAGCTTACTATCAGTTGAGTCTGATACTACATCGAGGAGCCTCTCAGCAAACTTTGAGATAGAAAGCTCTGTAATTTTAGGATACTGATTCAACCACTCATACAGTTTCTCATCTTCTCGAGGATCTAAATTTATAATTTCCTTCTGGGTAGATTCAGGCATTCTCGAGGATCTAAATTTATAATTGCCTTCTGGGTAGATTCAGGCATGGAATAATATTTTCCGGCACTTCCAAGCTCCCGAGACCATTTGGTTAGCCATAATATGTACATCTCCTTTGATGAAAGATAAATTCTGGTGTGGATGGAAACATTTGATACACTAGCCAAATCTATGTTGTTGGAAGAACTTAGATATTTCAACAAAGGAGCGTTTTGCAGGTGACTTGAAAATCCCTTCCATTTTTCAGCAATAAAAGCTAATGATAACTACAGCCGCCATATTTCCTTCTGTAAACCGCTTGCCCATTGGAAAAGCTAATGTAATAGCCCATTTCCCAACATCTTTCCTCTGCTCAACCCTACACTCGTTTTCCACAGGAAAGCGCTGCTTTCACATGTAATAACTACATTGTTTTGTCGAGAATTGATCTTCTTCTACTAACAAATGCAAAATGAAGGATTCATTGTCATTGCTACGAGAAGTTCTAAGGTCAGTTCCTCATAAAACAAAGATTGTATAAATCCTATTAAGATCTATATGTTCCAGCCGGAACCTCCCTAGACACACTTGGAGGACTCCCTGGAACAAAGTTTTGCTACACGGTTGGAGTTCTATGTCCCGGCAGGTATCCAGTGGGTGTCCCTGAAGGCCTTTCCGATGCGACACGGAACGAGCCATAGAATGACGACCGTGGCTCTGATCGACAAACCATCAACTCCATTAGATTCAAGACGTCAAGATATTTCTAGGGGTTCCCCTCTCCTCTGGTCCCATGGTCCCGGTGTCACCTTGTAGGTCCATCTTGGAAACTAGGGTTTTGCTCAGTGAGGGAGTGTGCAATTTTTGCACATGGAGGTCAACTTTGCAAAATCCTCCCCCGGGAACTTGTAGCTAGGGTCCTCAGCCAGAACCTCCCTAGACACACTTGCAAGACTCGACAAAACGTGATTTTGTTGCACGATTGGAGTTCTATGCCTATGGCAGGTATCCAGCAGGTGTCCCTGAAGGCCTTTCGGATGCGAGACAGAGCGAACCATAGAATGAAGATCATGGCTCCGATCCACGAACCGTCAAATCCGTTGGATTCAGGACATCAGGATAGTGCTAGGGGTTTCCTTCCCCTCCGGTCCTGTGGCCCAGGTGTCACCTTGTAGGTCCATCTTGGAAACTAGGGTTTTGCTAAGTGAGGGAGTGTGCAATTTTTGCACATGGGGGTCAACTTTGCAAAATCCTCCCCCGAGCACTTGTGGCTAGCGTCCCCAGCTAGAACCTCCCTAGACACACTTGTAGGACTCACCAAAACCCAGTTCTGTTGCATGGTTGGAGTTCTATGCCTCCGGTAGGTATCCAGCAGGTGTCCCTGAAGGCCTTTCGGATGCGAGACAGAGCGATCCATAGAACGATGACCGTGGCTCCAATCGATGAACCGTCGACTCCATTAGATTCAGGACGTTGGGATAGTGCTAGGAGTGCCCCTCCCCTCTGGTTGCGTGGCCCAGGTGTCACCTTGTAGGTCCATCTTGGAAACTAGGGTTTTGCTCAGTGAGGGAGTGTGCAATTTTTGCACACGGGGGTCAACTTTGCAAAATCCTCCCCCGGGCACTTATGGATAGCGTCCCTAGCTAGAACCTCCCTAGACACACTTACAGGACTCGCCGGAACCTGGTTCTGTTGCATAGTTGGAGTTCTATGCCTCCGACAGGTATCCAGTAGGTATCCTTGAAGGCCTTTCGGATGCGAGACAGAGCCAGCCATAGAACGACGACCATGGCTCCGATCGATGAACCGTTGACTCTATTGGATTCAAGACATCATGATAGTGCTAGGGTTTCCCCTCCCCTCCGGTCCCATGGCCCGAGTGTCACCTTGTAGGTCCATCTTGGAAACTAAGGTTTTGCTCAGTGAGGGAGTGTGCAATTTTTGCACATGGGGGTCAACTTTGCAAAATCCTCCCCCAGGCACTTGTGGCTAGCGTCCCTAGCCAGAACCTCCCTAGACACACTTGCAGGACTCGCCAGAACCTATTTTTGTTGCATGGTTGGAGTTCTATGCCTCCAGCAGGTATCCAGCAAGTGTCCCTGAAGGCCTTTCGGATGCGAGACGGAGCAGGCCATAGAATGACGACCATGGCTCCGATCAACGAACCGTCAACTCCATTGGATTCAAGACATCGGGATAGTGCTAGGGGTGCCCCTCCCATTCAGTCCCGTGGCTCGGGTGTCACCTTGTAGGTCCATCTTGGAAACTAGGATTTTGCTGAGTGAGGGAGTGTGCAATTTTTGCACACGGGGGTCAACTTTGCAAAATCCTCCCCCGGGCACTTGTCGCTAGCGGCTAACTGATGAAGGATGAGATGGTGATGGCGATGGTGATTAAGAAGATGATGATGATGATGAAGATTGTGATGATGATGGAGATGGTGATGAGGGACCTAGAGATGACCATGATGACGAAGATGGTGATGATGATGAAGATGGCAATGAGGGACCTAGAGATGACAATGATGATGAAGATGTTGATGATGATGAAGATGGTGATGATGGTGAAGTTGTTGATGATGATGGCAATGGTGATGAAGATGATGATGATGATGATGTTGATGATGATGAAGATGATGAAGATGATGGATATGGTGATGATGATGGCGATGTTGGTGAGGGACCTAGAGATGACAATGATGATGAAGATGGTGATGATGATGAAGATGAAGACGTTGATGATGAAGATGAAGACGTTGATGATGATGGTGATGGTGATGAAGATGATGATGATGATGATGAAGATGATGATGATGATGAAGATGATGATGATGTATCTAAGTGGTTTTCTATAGGAATAAAGCATCAATATTCAACCATAAATGAGCATGTTTTAAAATAAATTGTTAGGATACATATCTAAGAGTCTAGAAGATCTCTATGCATTTTACCATCAAATTTGCTCAAGGGGATGATGAAGTAGCTCAAGACAATATGGAAGTTGTTGCATCACATGAACCACATACATATTCACATAAATCATAACTTAATCATAACTCATGTACATCAAATAAACGATATAAGATAACGATATCAAATTCCTATCTAACATGAATAACATTGATCATGCATGAATAAACAATCACATGGCTATAAATCATAACTTAATCATAACTCAAACATCAAATAAATGATATAAGATAACGATATCAAATAAACTATCTAACATGAATAACTTTGGATATGCATGAATAAACAATCACATCATTACTACACTATGTACCTCAATCAATTAGGCCTTCTGGATCCTCTTGGTTTTTTACTGTTTCAAATAACCTCTCATGCTCTGCATGAGGTAGTAAGTAGCGTACCTTGTTTGATGACTTTGTTTACATTGTCTATAGTTGGATTTTTGTACCAATGATCAAGTGCATAAAGTAACACACCCGCGCCCCTGGTCTATAATCCGTGTATGTGTAGCCATTTCTCTTTGGTCCCTTTCCATCCATTGTAAGATATTCCCCCTGAAAAACCATCGAGCTAGTGGGAAAGGTAATGCCTTCACTATCCATTAATGATGCGAGGAGGGTTTGCTTCCCCTGTATGCATCGTGACAACCAATAATTTTTCCCAATTGCACTATCTGTTAGGGAAACAACTGCGTAGATGTGTCCTGCAAAGATGCATTTTACGGTCATATTCCAACAAGTAGTGGTTTGATAACTTGGATAATTACATATAAACAAGGAGGGAACCGGGATATGCATGTAGAAATGTTTACCTGGCTGTACTAGATCAGATATATGATCATATTCATTCGAAATAGAGGACTGGCCTTCCTCTAACTAGATTGTTTCAACAACTACACGTGGGTCAACTGCAAGTGATACATGATCCCATTCATCAACCCAATCCATTGATTCACATTCATCCCATTCACAACTGCTGCAAGGCCCACAAAAGCAAGCAAGTTTTCACATCCATATTTCAAATAAGGGGTTGCTTGAGCTTCGAACCAAATGAAATCCACAAGTTCCTTGCATAGTACTGCAACTATAAGAATGCGATCGGTCTATATCAACTACATGCCATAAATGTTTGACAACATGTCCTCTACCTGTTGGTATGTGTTACTCCGTGGTTCGATCTGACATTTTTGCAAAGCACCATTGAACGATGGTTTCTGCATCCCAAATATGAGGGTTTCTCGTGCACCTCATCTCTTCCCTTCGTAGGGCATTTTTGAGACATGTCCCAGCACCATCGTTCTCTCCCTTTCCATGACTAGTCTCAAAATAGTTCCACACATGCAGCACATCACAAGTCTTGTGCAAAATACTCAACCACTGGAATACACGTGCATTTTTGAACTAGCCTGCACAACCATCTGACCATATCCAATGCCGATCCATCTATATACCTCTCTCCTTCAGCTGATCATAGAAAATTTTGAAGCAATGTTGCACATAATGCAGGTCATGGCACCAGTCGTCATTGATGTAGAAGTTGGTCTCTTTCAATATTATCCTCCTATCGTTGCTACTCTCTTGCGTGTTCCTATACGTTATATGGACCATTATGCTAACTTGGTATGAATGGTAGTATTGACTTTGAATCTCATTCTGTGGCTGCAGGGTGTAGTTTTCAGCAAAGTCCACAACCGACAATATTGTGCCATTGGGGAAGGTGTCCTTGCACTGTCTGTACTGTTCATCCTGCCATCGTGCTACATGCACATGCTGTACATACAGCTCAGTCTTTTGGTAGAATTCCTTCATGAAATTGCAAATTTGTACCCAATGCCACAAAACCCAGGGCATTAATACAACGTGACATTTTCAATGTGAATATATATGTACAAATTTAACATGTATAGTATGAAAGTATGCAAACTTAGATTACCTGTGACTTCACCAATGCAATTTTTTTGCTTTCCTTCGAACTATCTACTTGAGATGTTATGTACTGGAAGTTCTGAATTTCTATTGACATCCTCCCAAATGCGTACTCCACGATTGCGTGGATGCATGGGCTCAATAATGCAAATCCACAGCAACTGGAACACGTCCCATATAAACATGATCTTTTATAATATTTTTGTCCTTTAGGTCTTCGACACATTATGCTATGTGTAAATTCTCTGGATGCATTCGGTGGTTGTAACGATGGGAAATCCTGCACAATGTTAGTATGCAAATCAAAAAATATATGTCTATATGTATCATAAAAGTACTCAAATTCTACATGGTATCTACAACAACATGTATTGCGATCATTGCAAATTTTAACATACCAGGGTCTCTATTTTTCAAAGGACCTTTGGACCAAGTTCAACTGTGTGTGCTCATTCTTGAACCTCTCGTAGAGTTCTTTTTGTGTCGTGTCAAGGAAGTGCTTGACATGGGGTTCACCCCCCCTAACACCTTTTCTCAACTTTAAGACATCTCTTTGATTCGATGACGGTCTAGTGTTATCATGCCAAAACTTCTGCACTAGTTTTTTAACAGCATCAATGAGCTTCATGTCTAAATGAGGTAACCTACCAACAAAGGCCCAACAATATTTTTGGCATGGGGTCTCAAGTTTTTCTCTAATGGAAAAATAATTTTGAAGAGTCTTTCTGTCTACTTTAAAGATTTTACATGTGTGTGATAGTAGGCGATGTTTCCTTATGGATTTGTTTACAATCGATTTCGATAGTACACGACGGGCTGCATTAAAATCTTTTGTACGAGAAGTTTTTCCAATCAAATTAAATGCAGATTGTAGATTTCTAACAACATGATTGTTGACATATGAACTTCTAACTACCTTTATGCTCAAAATTCTCCTAACATCCGCTATACAATGTGATTCTAACAAAGCAAGAAACAATTGACATTTTGCTGTATCGGTTTTGGATTCAAAAAATTATTTCATTATCTTGCTACAATGGAAATCAATAGTGCGTTTGGGCATCTTACCTTCAAGTCCTGAAAATGAACTTTCATCCACATGAATACGTTGGGATTTCTTTGTCGTCCGCTTGATAGTCGAGGCAAGGGAGTCCTCAAGGAAGTATGAGTCCCATCAATGGCTTGTTGTGGTCCTTCGTTCACAACTTGATCCTGCAAGGGAGTGTGTTCTGCATGTGTGTGCTCTTCTTGGGGAGGTTTCCAATTAAGAGCTTGTTCAACGTCCATCCCTTCATACTCGACATCAGGCAAGATTTGATTGGCTTCAACCACTTTGTCATTGCTTGTTGATGGATCTAAGGCACTAACAGTTTGCTTTCTATGGTTTTGCATGTACAACCTAGCTTTTTCTCTTATCTCATGGGCCTTTTTAGGGGGTAGTGGGTTCCTTCTAGACTTTCTTTTATTATTACGTCTGTTGCCCGTATTCAATGCATTTAAAAAAAAACAAAAATATCACCCCTGCAAGAATGAACAACAAATAAGATATTAAAACTCGATGTGCACATGATTATTCAAGCTCGATGTAGCAATTGATTATGTACAACATATAGTGAGAATGTTTTCATATAATATTAAAAGCTATTGGGAATGCCCTACATATAACTACAACGACACCTCTAGGAACTCGATAGGATGGTATTGAATGGTGGTACGGGATGTTAGTAGGAGCAACTTCCCTATGAGGGAAAATAGCCCCAAAAGACTAAGAGTTTTCAATTCTTTAGGTGTTTGTGTGAGTTGTTGTAGTGAAACCACGAGGAATTCAACAAATGTTTGTCTACTAGATGGAAGAATGTGATTATGAAATGTTATTGGTGGTGATGCAAGTAATTGTTTTTTATTATCTTCATGAAAGGTTGAAAGCATTGCTTGGTGCATTTTGTAGTTTTTTTTTGGTAAGATGTTTTTATTGTCTATGTTGAAGATTAAGAAAACTAAAATAGATCTATCATACAATTCATGAGGAAAAACCAAAATAGATGCCATTCAAACAAGTGAATGAAGACTAAACTACATTTAACAAGATAAAAATATCACCATACCTCAAGGATTATGATTGCTCTTTGCCTCAAATGTCAAATGCTCTGTTGATGTGTCCACTATATGTAAGAAGACTTCATGTGTGTCCAAGTAGCATGAGAATTCAATCTAAGGTGCCAAATAGAGTCCAATTGTTGTGTATTCACTTGATTGATCCAAATAGAACCCAAAAGGTGTGTATTCAATCCAAGGAGCCAAAATAGAGCCCAAAATGTTGTGTAATCTATCCAAATGGTCAAGGAAGCACCAAATGGTCTATGAATTCAATCTAGCATTTAAATGCTTGTCGGACTATGCATGAAACCAGCGAAGAGAATGCGAAAATGAAGAAAAAATTGTGGGAGAAAGAATCCGGGTGATTTTCTAAATTTGATCTTCAACAGGGACGTGCACGCACATATACCGCGCACACGCATCTAGCGCGCATGAACATATAGTGCGTGCACATCCATTCTGAATGTTGTATTGTTTGGTGGGTAACGTTTAGTGCATTTATTACCCAAGAGATATAAATGTGTCGGGTTATTCCTAGAGCCCATCCCCATAAAGAGGCCCTCCCCCATAAAAGCCTTTAGGACCTCTTCTAACCGATAATCCCTATGTGCATTTAAGTGCTTCTAGGTGTTTAGGGGTTTAGGGGTATATTTACAAATATGTATTTTAATTTCAAAACATTAATTTAATTTTGAATTATAAACATATGTATTACATCAATAATAATGCTTCTAGGTGGATGATGATGATGATGATGAAGACGGTGATGATCACTAATGGAGATGATGATGATGATGATGATGATGATGATGATGATGATGTTGATGATGTTGATCATGATGATCATGAAAAATATGTAGCACATCATCCTCATCATCCTCATCATCTTCATCATCATCTTCTTCATCATCATCTTCATCATCATCCACAACATGGTCATCATCACCATCTTCATAGTCATCATCATCATCATCATTGTGAGGACGAGGATGATGATGGTGATGATGGTGATGATGACAACGATGGTGGATGATGATGAATATGAGTATGATGATGAAGAAGATGATGATTATGATGATGAATATGATCATCATCAAAATCATCATATTCGTCATCATCATCTTCCCTAGTCATCATCATCACTATCATCACCATCGTCATCATATGATCATGGTCACGATCATCATTGTATTCATCATCACTGTCTTTAGTCATCTTCATCTTCATCATCACCATAATCCTCCTAATCATCATCATCTTTGGCATATTCATCATCATCTTCGTATGATCATCATCATCATTGACATCTTCGTATCATAATCATCATCATCATCATTGACATCTTCGTATCACCATCATCAACGAAGATAATGATGATGATGATGATGATGAATATGAGTACGATGATGATGATGACTAATTTGGAGATGATGATGATGATGGTGAAGATGATGAGGAATATGCAGCACATCATCATCATCAGCACCATGATCGTCATCATCAACTTCCTCGTCATCATCATCATCATCATCATTGTGAGGACGCGGATGATGATGAGGATGATGAAGATGATGATGATATGATGATGATGATGATGATGATGATGATGACGATGGATGATGATGAATACAAGTATGATGATGAAGATGATGATGTTGATGATGAATTTGATCATCATCATCAACAACAAAAACATCATATTCGTCGTCATACTCATCTTCATTAGTCATCATCATCACCATCTTCATCATCATCATCATTGTGGGGACGAGGATGATGGTGATGATGATGATGGCAATGACGATGAAGATGGTGATGATGACTAATGGAGATGATGATGATGAAGATGATGATGAATATGCAGCACATCATCCTCATCATCATGATCATTTTCATCATCATCAACACCATGATCGTCATCATCAACTTCCTCATCATCATCATCGTCATCATCATCATTGTGAGGATGCAAATGATGATGAGGATGATGGTGATGATGATGATGATGGTGATGATGATGATGAAAATGGTGGATGATGATGAGTATGAGTACGATGATGAATAATATGATGATGATGATGATGACGAATATGATCATCATCAAAATCATTATACTCGTCATCATCATCTTCACTAGTCATCATCATCACCATCGTCATCATATGATCATGGTCACAATCATCACTGTCTTTAGTCATCTTCAACTTCGTCATCGCCATCTTCACCCTAATCATCATCATCATTGACATCTTCGTCATCATCTTCCTATCATCATCATCATCATCATTGACATCTTCGTATCATAATCATCATCATCATTGACATCTTCGTATCATCATGGTCAACGAAGATGATGATGATGATGATGATGATGATGATGGTGGTGGTGGATGATGATGAATATGAGTATGATGTTGATGATGATGAAGATGATGATCAATATGCAGCACATCATCATCATCTTCATCATCATCAACAACATGATCATCATCAACAACATGATCATCATCATCAACAATATGATCATCATCAAAATCATCATACTCGTCATCATCATCTTAACTGGTCATCATCATCACCATCGTCATCATATGATCATGGTCACGATCATCACTATCTTCATCATCACTGTCTTTAGTCATCTTCATCTTCGTCATCATACTCGTCATCGGCATCTTCCTCCTAATCATCATAATCATTGACATCTTCGTCATCATCTTCGTATCATCATCATCATCATTGACAACTTCATCATCATCTTCGTATCATCATCATCATCATTGACATCTCCATCATCATCTTCGTATCATCATCATCATCATTGACATCTTCGTATCACCATCATCGACGAAGATGATGATGATGATGAATATGAGTACGATGATGATGATGATGATGATGAATATGAGTACGATGATGATGATGATGATGATGATGACGATGATGATGATTATGGTGAAGATGATGAGGAATATGCAGCACATCATCATCATCATCATCCTCATCATCAACACCATGATCATCATCATCAACTTCCTCGTCATCATCATCATCATCATCATTGTGAGGATGTGGATGATGATGAGGATGATGAAGATGATGATGATGATGATGACGACGATGGATGATGATGAATACGAGTACGATGATGAAGATGATGATGTTGATGACGAATATGATGATCATCATCAACAGCAAAAACATCATGTTTGTCGTCATACTCATCTTCATTAGTCATCATCATCACCATCTTCATCATCATCATCATTGTGGGGACGAGGATGATGATGATGATGATGATGATGGAAATGATGATGAAGATGGTGATGATGACTAATGGAGATGATGATGATGAAGATGATGATGAATATGCAGCACGTCATCCTCATCATCATGATCATATTCATCATCATCAACACCATGATCATCGTCATCAACTTCCTCATCATCATCATCATCATTGTGAGGACACGAATGATGATGAGGATGATGGTGATGATGATGATGATGATGGTGATGGTGATGATGATGACGATGGTGGATGATGATGAATATGAGTACGATGATGGAAATGATGATGAATATGATCATCATCAAAATCATCATATTCATCATCATCATCTTCATTAGTCATCATCATCACCATCATCATCATCATTAGCGTCCTCATCATCATCGTCGTCGTCATATGATTGTGGTCACGATCATCAATGTCTTCGTCATCATAATTTAGTCATCTTCATCTTCGTCATCATACTCGTCATCGCCATCTACCTCTTCGTATCATAATCATCATCATCATTGACATCTTCGTATCATCATCGTCGACGAAGATGATGATGAATATTAGTATGATGATGATGATGACTAATTTGGAGATGATGATGATGAGGAGGAGGAATATGCAGCACATCATCATCATCTTCATCATCATCATCAACTTCCTCATCATGATTATCATCATCATCATTTTGAGGATGAAGATGATGATGAGGATGATGAATATGATAATGATATGATGGTGGTGGTGATGATGATGATGATGATGATGATGAATACGAGTACCATGATGATGAATACAAGTACGATGAATATGGTCATCATCATCATCATGACTATCAAAATCATCATATTCGTCATCATCATCTTCATTAGTCATCATCATCACCATCTTTGTCATCCTGACCATCATCATCATCATCATATGATCATGGTCACGATCATCATTGTCTTCATCATCATAATCATCATCTTCATCATCCTTATCATACTCATCATTGCCACCTTCATCATCATCTTTGTCATTAACATATTGGTCATCATCTTCCTATTGTGATGATGATGATGACAAAGATGTTGTTGATGAGGAAGAGGATGATGAAAAAGATGACGATGATGGTGGTGGTGGATGATGACGAATATGAGTACAATGATGAAGATGATGATGATGTTGATGGTCATCCTACTCATAATCAACATCATCATCATCATCTTATTCATCATCAACATCAATGGTGATGATGAGGATGATAATGATGATGTTGATCTGACGTTGACGATCAAGATGATGACCTAGATGTTGATGATGATGAGGAAGAAGGGTGGTGGCGATGATGATGATGGTGTTGATGATGACGACGACGACGATGATGATGATGATGATGATGATGATGAAGATGATGGTGATGGTGATGGTGATGAGGATGAAGAAGATGATGATGATGGAAATGAAGATGTTGATGATGATGACGACGGTGATGAAGATGATGATGATGTTGATGAAGAAAATGGTGATGATGAAGAAGATGACAATGATGGAGATGTTGATGAGGAAGGGGGAGATGAAAATGATGATGAAGATGTCGATGATGATGGTGATGATGATGATGAAGATGATGATGATGATGATGATCATGATCATGATCATCATCTTCATATCCATCATGATCATCATCCTCATCTCATCATCATCATCATCATCTTCATCACCATCATGATCATCATCCTCATCACCATCATCACCACCATCATCACCACCATCATCTTCATCATCATCTTTATCACCATTTTCACCATCATCTCATCATCATCATCATCATCATCTTCATCACCATTGTCACCATCATCTCATCATCATCATCATCATCATCGACATCTTCATCATCATTGTCATCTCCCCCTTCCTCATCAACATTTTAATCATCATTGTCATCTCCCCCTTCCTCATCAACATCTCCATCATCGTCATCTTCTTCATCATCACAGCTTCATCAACTTTATGTATCCCCGTTACAAAGGAAATTACATGAACGCGTACGTGCAACTATGCGTGTGCGTTGTTAACCACGCGTGTGCGCTTCCATGGATGCGTGCGCATACTTACACACGCACCTCTTTGCGTGCATGCATGTATGAATTCAAATTGTTTTTG